>NC_069477.1:28404096-28460673 GCF_026875155.1 Cherax quadricarinatus | reverse complement strand
CTTTTTTTTGCATACTAACCGACACTGCATTTTGTTTTACCGAATTCCCTATGCCAATTCTTATCCAACGCTAGACATGAAATACCTAAACCAACATCATAACCCCTCATGCCCTCCGTCGTCACCAACACTTGACCTTCAAGATAACCTTCTCTCCCTTTGTGCACTGTTAACCCCATCATCTCCGTGGCTGCCCTCCTCTGCTGTTGGCCCCTTAACGCACACGCTGAAGGCCGATCCCTGTAGAGAACCTCCTCCAAACCTCCAGCCACACGTGCACCATCAAATTGATCATTATGCAAACCCTTTATACGTTGCTTTAAATCCTCTATTTCATCCACAGGGTATATCGCACCATCACCCACATAACAATGGTGTAACTGTTCTTCAAAATACCCCTGAAGCCCATACAACAGTTGATTACTTTCCCACCCCAACCGAACATAATAATCCTGAATACGTTTCTTAGCCACCACATCCCACCACCTAACCAATTAAATCCATCATCCCAGGAGCCCCCACTATCAAACCCTCCCAAAAAGACTCAAAAAATTTTCTATTTTCCTCCCCTTTTAACAATTTAACATTAAATTTCCAATAACTACGACCCCTCTTAGGTAAACCTTCCCACCCTGCGTCCACGAGAACCCCTCTATGATCAGAAAACACCACATCTATGATACTCACACTATTAACTACGATGTTGCGCGGCACGTATACCCTATCAAGTCGTGCTGCATATCCTCGACGTACAAAGGTATGCTCAACCTCTCCCCCCCCCACCACATCCATTAATCCCACCCCTGACATTAAATCTCCCAATACCCCTGAAAAGTACCCACTTCCTCGAGGCTCTACATCCTTTCGCCAGATCACACAATTCCAATCCCCGCCTACAATAGCTACTTCAGGGAGTGACCTCAAATAATAAATTAACACCTCTTTCACAAAGGTAGCTTTTACACGCCCATCATTCTCGGCTGGACCATACACACACACAAATGCCACCTTCACCCGTCCCCATAGTCCTTCTACCCTTATTATCCTCCCTTTCCCCCCCCCCCTTCACTACGTCTCACAACAAATGGGCTAGTCTCCCTGATCATGATGGCTACGCCACCTTCACTACGTCTCACGACAAATGGGCTAGTCTCACTGATCATGATGGCTACGCCACCTTTCAACCGAATTGCATTCTCTATGTACACGTTATATCCATCCATCCACAATTCACTACCACATTTATGATTGTGTTCCTGTACGAACACAACGTCCACATTATTACACACCAATAAATCACGTAACCATGCACGCTTTCATACAGTTCGCAAACCATTAATATTTATTGTGAGGCACTTAAAATCGACAATGGGGGTTTTCCTTTCGACACTGAATGTTTTTTCACTAGATTTTTGTTTCCAATTTTCCCTTCCCCCCCCCTTTTGAAGCACTCCTGATCAACCCCTGAGTTTTGGGTGCACAGGACCCTCTCTGTGCCACATCCGCCCATGACTTCTTCCCTGATCTTTGGGCTGGCTTTTAACACATCATCCGAATCTGAAAGTGTAACAGAGCGCTTTCGCGTTAAACACCTTCCACCTGCATTTCGTCGTCCGCAGTACAATCCTGTGGATTTCCACCTCCACCGTTTGTTTCAGCAAGGCGTCAGTGGCGACCACTTCCAGCTGCACGTCGGGGTCCACGCCCGCAGTGGCAGCCTGTCCCAAGTCTAGGGATGATGCCTTCACAGAACTCATGCTGTCCTCCGTAAACAATTCGTCTAACACAGAGACAATGGATTTCTCCACATCAATGGTCTGCTCTTCTCGCGAGGCCAATCCCACCTCTGGGTCCGCCTCCAAAAGAGGCGACACCTCTGGGAGTGTAGCACACACCTTGTCCATGGACCTCTCAACCTCTTCGCTCCAAGACAATCCTGAGGTTTGCACAGGCGCTTCAGGCACATCTTGCCTTACACCTTCCTCCCCTAAATCCCTGCTCTGTTGTACAACCCTGGCACCTCGTCTTCTTTCACACTGCACCGCCAAATGATCGTATGCTCCACACAACCTACATTTGCGGCGTTGCCCTGCATAAGTCACAAATACCTGAGTCCTGAAGTCTTGCAGGATCACATATGAAGGGATTGGATGTCTTAATGTCATTTTTACCGAAAAAGTTCCCTCAGGTATTCCTTCATATGGGCCATCAGACTACCTGCCTGCTGTAGCCATGTGTATGGCGCCGTAATTACACAGGGCAGCACGTATGTCAGTCACATCAAAGGGTACGTTTCTTACTTTTACCCATGCATAATGGCGGGATACATCGTGTAGCTTCACAGACACCGCCTGGTTAACCACTAGATTAACCTCCTGATACTTGTCAACGACCGTCTCGTAAACTTGAGTCGAGCAAAACTTTACGAAGATTCTTGTCACACCATTCATCGCTACACTGCACAAATCCTCGTTGGCGATACCATAGGTGTCTCGGATTATCGCTGGCAATAATATCGCCGTTGATGATCCAAGTACTGCCCCACGAGTTAATTCCAAACACAAAGTGTTGACGCGGCGTCTGCCTGCCTGCGCCATGTTGAGAAAATGGAACTGCCACCGAACAACTATAGAGGGCAGCAGTGTATAACACGTCCTCTCTCCTCAATGGCTGAGAGACGAATGACTAGGAAACATTAGGGTATGATTCCTTAAGACAGGTGCTGTCCATATTTACCTAGCAGTCAGTAGGTACCTGTGTGTTAGTGGGCTGGTGTGAGTCACATCCTGGGTGTTATTGGACTGGTGAGGGTCGCATCCTGGGTGTTAGTGGAATAATGTTGGTCATATACTGGGTGTTAGTGGACTAGTATGGGTCACATCCTGGGTGTTAGTGGACTAGTGTGGGTCGCATCATGGGTGTTAATGGACTGGTGTTGGTCACATCCTGGGCGTTAGTGGACGGGTGTCCGTCACATCCTGTGTGTTAGTGGACTGGTGTGGGTGACATCCTGGGTGTTAGTGAGGAGGTGTTGGTAACATCCTGGGTGTTAGTGGACTGGTGTGGGTCACATGCTGTGTACTAACCTATTTGTGGTTGCAGGGGTCGAGTCTTAGCTCCTGGCCCCGCCTCTTCACCGGTTGCTACTGGGCCCTCTCTCTCCCCGCTCCATGAGCTTTATCAAACCTCGTCTTAAAACTGTGTATGGTTCCTGCCTCCACTGCGTCATTTTCTAGGCTATTCCACTGCCTTACAACTCTATGACTGAAGAAATACTTCCTACTATCTCTCTGACTCATTTGTGTCTTCAACTTCCAATTGTGGCCTCTTGTTTCTGTGTCCCCTCCCTGGAACATCCTGTCTTTGTCCACCTTGTCTATTCCACGCAGTATTTTATATGTCGTTATCATGTCTCCCCTGACCCTCCTGTCATCCAGTGTCGTCAGGCCGATTTCCCTTAATCTTTCTTCATAGGACATTCCCCTTAGCTCTGGAACTAACTTTGTCGCAAACCTTTGTACTTTCTCTAGTTTCTTGACGTGCTTTATCAAGTGCGGGTTCCAAACAGGTGTTAGTGGACTCGTGTGGGTCACATCCTGGGTGTTAGTGGACTGGTCTGGGTCACATTCTGGGTGTTAGTGGACTGGTGTGGGTCACATCCTGGGTGTTAGTGGACTGGTGTGGGGACACATCCTGGGTGTTAGTGGACTGGTGTTGGTCACATCCTGGGTGTTAGTGGACTGGTGTTGGTTGCATCCTGGGTGTTAGTGGACTTGTGTGAGTCACATCCTGGGTGTTAGTGGACTGCTGTGGGACACATCCTGGGTGTTAGTGCACTGGTGTGGGTCACATCCTGGGTGTTAGTGGACTGTGTGGGGTCACATCCTGGGTGTTAGTGGACTGGTGTGGAGTCACATCCAGGGTTAGTGGACTGGTGTGGGTCACAACCTGAGTGTTAGTGGGCTGGTGTTGGTCACATCCTGGGTGTTAGTGGACTGGTGTTGGTCACATCCTGTGTGTTAGTGGACTGGTGTGGGTCACATCCTGGGTGTTAGTGGACTGTGGGTCACATCCTGGGTGTTAGTGAACTGGTGTGGGTAACATCCTGGGTGTTAGTGGACTGGTGTGGGGTCACATCCTTGGTGTTAGTGGACTGGTGTGGGTCACATGCTGGGTGTTAGTGGGCTGGTGTTGGTCACTTCCTGTGTATTAGTGGACTGGTGTGGGTCGCATCCTGGGTGTTAGTGGACTTGTGTGGGTCGCATCTTGGGTGTCAGTGGACTGGTGTTGGTCACATCCTGGGTGTTAGTGGACTGGAGTTGGTCATATCCTGGGTGTTAGTGAACTTGTGTGGGTCGCATCTTGGGTGTTAGTGGACTGGTGTTGGTCACATCCTGGGTGTTAGTGGACAGGTGTGGGTCGCATCTTGGGTGTTGGTGGGCTCGTTTGGGTCACATCCTGGGTGCTAGTGGACTGGTGTGGGTCGCATCTTGGGTGTTAGTGGACTGGTGTGGGTCACATCCTGGGTGTTAGTGGACTGGTGTGGGTCACATCCTGTGTGTTAGTGGACTGGTGTGGGTCACATCCTGGGTGTTATTGGACTGGTGTTGGCCACATCCTGGGTGTTAGTAGACTGGTGTGGGTCACATTCTGGGTGTTAGTGGACTGGTGTGAGTCATATCCTGTGTGTTAGTGGACTGGTGAGGGCCATATCTTGGGTGTTAGTGGATTGGTGTTGGTCACATCCTGGGTGTTAGTGGAATGGTCTGGGTCTTATCCTGGGTGTTGGTGGACTGGTGTGGGTCACATCCTGGGTGTTAGTGGACTTGTGTGGGTCGCATCTTGAGTGCTAGTGGACTGGTGTTGGTCATATTCTGGGTGTTAGTGGACTGGTGTGGGTCACATCCTGCGTGTTAGTGGACTGGTGTGGGTCGCATCTTGGGTGTTATTGGACTGGTGTTGGTCACATCCTGTGTGTTAGTGGACTGGTGTGGGTGACATCCTTGGTGTTAGTGGGCTGGTGTTGGTCACATTCTGTGTGTTAGTGGACTGGTGTGGGACACATCCTGGGTGTTGGTGGACTGGTGTGAGGTCACATCCTGGGTGTTAATGGACTGGTGTGGGTCGCATCCTGGGTGCTAATGGACTGGTGTGGGTCGCATCCTGGGTGCTAGTGGGCTGGTGTTGGTCACATCCTGGGTGTTAGTGGATTGTTGTGAGTCACATTCTGGGTGTTAGTGGACTTGTGTGGGTCACATCCTGGGTGTTAGTGGACTGGTGTGGGGTCACATCCTGGGTGTTAGTGGACTGGTGTTGGTCACATCCTGGGCGTTAGTGGGCTGGTGTTGGTCACATCCTGGGTGTTAGTGGACTGTTGTGAGTCACATGGTGGGTATTATTGGAAGAGGTGTTGGTCACATCCTGGGTGTTAGTAGACTGGTGTGGGACACATCCTGGGTGTTATTGGGCTGGTGTTGGTCACATCCTGGGTGTTAGTGGACTGGTGCTGCTCACATCCTGGGTGTTAGTGGACTGGTGTTGGTCGAATCTTTGATGTTAGTGGACTGGTGTGGGTCGCATCTTGGGTGTTAGTGGACTGGTGTTGGTCACATCCTGGGTGTTAGTGGACTGGTGTGGGTCGCATCTTGTGTGTTTGTGGACTGGTGTTGGTCACATCCTGGGTGTTAGTGGACGGGTGTGGGTCACATCCTGGGTGTTAGTGGATGTGAGGGAAAAGTTCAACAGATGAGAGTAGAGAGGGAGTATATAGTAACTATAGTTTCATTGCCGGCTACTTGTTAAGGTAGGGTAAGTCACGGTCCCGCTATCCCTTCCCCTCCTTCTTCCCCCCCCTCCCCGAAAGATGACATGTGGGGCTCCAGTCCAAACAGTAATCACTAGACTCACAGCTCCCAGCACTACTGTAAGTACATGCCTGTCTTGTATTCTAGTGGATTTATTGGTTGAAAGCTTCACTTTTGACCAATAATAAACTTAGTCCTTTCAGTCTTGCTCTAAGTTGACTGTTGTAATAATCACCACATCTTTTAGGTATTGTACTTATCATGGAGAGTGATTTCTTAAGCAGTGGGTAACCTGTCTATCTTTCCAGCTTGGATGACAGAGAGGGTCACCTGCCAATCAACGAGCAGAACTGATGGAGATGGACTAACGTCCTGTGACTTCCCCTTTTTGGATTTAATTACCTGTGCACCTGTATGAAATTGCAGGACGTAACCCCTCATCATTGCAGCGGTAAAGAACCTGCTTTCCTGTCATCGGGATAGAATACTCAAGGCTATACTGTAAAGAACGAACCGGTGGGTTGTAACCAACACCTGCGACCCGCCCCCCCATCAGCAACTGCTATGATTTCAACAACAATCAGTGTCACCAACACCAGACACCCCTGTATATATTAGCGTTGAATTCAGTTATCATTTATATTTTTCATTTTTCATTTTCTTTAATGTAGGGTTAATATTTCATATTTAAGTGTTTTATATTTTCTATATAATGAAGTGTTTATGTTTGTCTGTTATTATTTCTTTTTCTATTCACTAATTTTCCTGTGGAGGAGCCAGCCTTGGTAATACTGTCTGAAGTTATTACAGGGCTGAGTAAGCCTTCACAAGTGGCGACCTTGCCAGGATCAACTCGACTGAATCAGGATTCAACTCCATCTCGGATGTACCATTGGAACTTCAATGCCGCATACCACAGACGGTTACCACCAGCCATGAGTAATCATTCTCTATGGTAGGACTACCGTACAGGTATTTAAAAGATTTGGTGATTGTTAGTCTCAATTTATTGTAAGTCAAGTCAAGGCAGGAATACTAGTTAATTCTGTCATCTATTTTTTGTGTGAGCTTGAAACACTTTGGAGGATTAGACTCTAGGGACCCGAGATTTTCCAGTGACGATTTTGTTTCATTGAGCTCTTTATTATATCAAGGGAACTGTCTTAGGACACTCTTGATTTGTTGGTGAGAAGATTGGATGGTCAAGTGAACCCATTCTACTTACTGTTTGCTCGGAGCCGGCATAGAACCCTTCGTTTTAATTAATACATATTGTTTAATTGAAGTAGGGGTCGAGCCCTCTGGTTTATTTAGAGTTTGAGTGGAGCAGGAATTGAACCCTCCGTTTTCTTTAATACCCGTTTCATTTCTCCTGATAGTTTAAGTTATTCTTGCAAGTATGGATGAATACCAGTTTTGGATGAACGCTGGAAGTAAGTTGGGAATAACAGGGAAAAATTTAGAATCTTTCATTAGTGCTAAGATCCAGGAAAGACTTGAAAGAGAGAGAGTTGAGAGAGAAGAAAGACAGAAAGGGAAAGAGAAGAAGAAAAGGAGAGAGAGAATAGAAAGAGAAGAGAAAAAGGAGAGAGAGAGAATTGAGAGAGAAATCCAAGAAAGACAGTTAGAAAGAGAGAGAGAAGACAAAAAGGAGCGTGATAGACTTGATCGTGAGGAAAGAGCTAGAGTACGTGAAGAACAAGTTAAATTAAGAGAACTTGAGAAAAGAGCAAAGGATAGGGAACGTGAGGAACAAGCTAAAATACGTGAGGAACAAGCTAAGATATGTGAGGAACAGGTTAAATTAAGAGAAGTTGAGGAAAGAGCAAAGGATAGAGAAGTTGAGGAAAAACCTGGAGAACATGAGTTAATAGAGAGAGAAAAGGATCGCGAGCTTGAGAAATCTCGCCTTGAATTAGAGAATAAAAAGTTAACTTTTACACAACAACAATTAGAGGAAGGAATAATGGAACAACGTGCAGTCAGTGCACATATTCCAACACCTAATTTACCTCCCTTCACAGAGGGGGAAGACATAACTTCATACATTATCAGGTTTGAAAATACCACTACCCTGTGTGAATGGCCTGCTGACACCTGGGCTACCAGGTTAGGAATGTTATTTTCTGGTACAGCCTTGAATATCTATGCAACTTTGTCGCAGGATATCATATGTAATTATAACCTACTGAAGAAGGCAATCCTTAAAGCATATCAAAAAACCACTAATTCTTACAGGAAAGATTTCAGGTATGCCACCTTACAGCCTGGCCAGAACTTTCAGCAGTTACAGGTAACACTCTTTCGTTTGTTCGACTTTTGGATAGAGAGTTCAGGAACTGATCACAGTTATGAATCTCTTCGAGACTTCATGGTTGCTGACCAGTTCCTGACAGCTCTTCCCCATCAGATACGAACATTCATCAGAGAACGTAACCTGATTAAAGATGAGGAAGTTGCTGAGGCTGCTGACCTGTATGCTGAGGCACACAATTCCTATAAAGACCTAAAGGGATCGAACCCTAAGGGCAAGGGTTCATCAGACCTTAAGAAATCAAAGCCTCTAGTGAAAGTAAAATGACTTCTTTTATTCCTGTTTGTCATTTGTGGGTGTTAAGGACATAAACGTCCAGATTGTCCTTCTAAGAAGATCCAAAAAGTTGGAAGATGTTTTAAAGACTGTAATGACCAAGCACCCTTCTGTTCAGGAACAGTTAATGGACTTAATGTATCTACCATTTTACGAGACACTGGATGCACATGTATAGTCATTTCTGATAAGCTGTTCCCTAACCTTAAAGAAACTCATTCCTCTGCTATACTTTCAGACTACATGGGCCGTACGGACACTTTTCCTACCATCCGTTGTTACATTAGGTCTAAATGGTTCACAGGTTGGTCTGAAGCCGTACTAGCTCCCATCACTTCTTGCTCCGTACTAATAGGTAATGTAAAAGGTGCCATTCTTCCTTCTGAGGTTAACCTTTCATCACCAAAGATGGACACAGGTGTTTCAGATCCTCTTTCTGTAGAGTCAGAGAAGTCCCTCGAAAGTTCAGATGAGACAATGTCTCGTGAGATTCATGTGGGATTAAAAACCGGTGATGATACTCTCCAAAAGCGAGGTAGTAGGATCACAGGTTCACTTGTTAGATGAAAGTGAAGATATCATCTCCGATACCATAAATGTGTTGACTAGGGCTCAGACCAAAGCCCAGGCTTCTTCTACTATCCATCCTTTGATTTTCCCTGACTTTAAGCCTTTAGATATATCAAAGGACTCCTTTGTCAATTTACAACGTAATTACCCTTCTCTTCAGAATTGCCATAATGCCGCTAAACAAAATCAAGTTATCCAAAGGAAAAACTTTTCATATAAATTTGAATATATAAAAGGTATCTTGTACAAGTCAGTATTCAAACTAAATTCAGACGAGACAGACTATTCCATCTTAGTTGTTCCAAGTCAATGCAGAGAGACTGTTCTTAAAATGGCTCATGACCTGCCAGTGGCCGGACATTTCTCGCATCGTAAAACCTTAAATAAAATTAGGGAAACCTATTTTTGGCCAAAAATGTCCTCAGATATCACTACCTATTGTAGATCGTGTAAAGTTTGCCAACTGTCATCCTCCCGAGGTACCAGGCGAGTACCTATGGTCAAAATGCCAGTCTTTACGGTACCTTTTGAAAGAGTAACTATTAACATCGTTGGTCCTTTATCTCCACTTTCATCTGGGGGACATAGATATAAATTACATTAGTTGATTATGCTTTGAGTTTCCCTGAAGCCATACCCTTAAAGACCATAACTACTACAGAGGTGGCCGAAGCCCTTTTGTCCATCTTCTCCAGAGTGGGCATCCCTAGAGAAATTTTGTCTGACCGTGGGACACAATTCACCTCTGACTTAATGCAACATCTATACCAACTTCTGGGAGTGAAGCCTCTCTTCACCACACCCTATCATCCCAGCTGTAATGGGAGGATTGAGCGCCAGCATTCGATTCTAAAGTCAATTTTAAGGAAACTTTGCTCCCTTAAACCTAAGGAGTGGCATCGTTACCTACCCTGTGCTTTGCCGTGAGGGAAGTACCCAGTGACTCTTTGGGGTTTTCACCTTTCGAACTTCTCTATGGTAGACAGGACAGAGGCCCATTGTCCATCCTTCATGACTTATGGACTAATGAGGAGGTAAATGCTGAGGTTCAGTCTTCTCACCAGTTTCTCCTTGACCTTAGATCCAAACTTGAGGAGACCTCTGACATAGTTTCGAAAAACCTAAGCTTGTCAATGGACCAGTACAAAACCTATTTTGATTCCAAAAGTCAGAGGAGAAGTTTTAAAGTAGGGGATTAAGTTGTTGTACTTTTGCCGATCAAGTCAAATAAATTATTAGTAGCATGGAAAGGTCCATATAAAGTATTAAAAATATGTGGGAAAGTTGACTACCTCATAGAAGTCAAGGGGAAACCTAAGCTTTATCATATCAACATCCTTAAGAAATATTACCGAAAAAAAATCGGTTAACTGCCTTAATAACTTTGACTTAGTTTTTCCACACGAACTTGATAAGAGAACTGAAGAATGTAAGGTGTGCGTAATTGACACCTCTAACTTAGACAATGATGAAGAACTACTTGACTTGGTGACTCTTGACCACTCGGGCGCAACCAACATTAATATTAATGAATCTTTGGATGACCATAAGAGACATGAACTACTTCAATGTGTGAGTAACTTTTCAACGTACTTTACAGTGATATCCACGTGTTACCTCCACGGTAGTCCATAAGATTGACTTAGTGACGCGGACAATCCTATCAAACGGAAATTATACCCAGTTCCAGTTCACCTTAGGGATGCATTTGACCGAGAGGTAGACAAATTATTAAAACTAAAGATCATTGAACCTTCAGTATCTTCATATTGTTCACCAGTAGTCATGGTTAAGAAGGAGGATAATTCATATAGACTTGCTATTGACTTCAGAGGCCTTAATGCTATAACTCGGTGGGATGCTGAGCCTATGCCCTTAATAGATAGCGATCTACTCAAATTTTATGACTCTTCCTTCTTTTCAGAGATTGATATTGCACAGGCATATCATCAAGTAATGTTAGATCCTTCTTCTAAGCAGTACACCGCTTTTCCTGCACACCAAGGACTGATGCAGTATAGAACTATGCCCTTCGGTTTGGTAACTGCCTGCGCTACCTACGTGAGACTGATGAGAAAGGTCTTGGGTAATATGCCAAATGTTTCAGTTTATTTTGATAACATTTACGTAATGACATCCAGTGGGGCGAACATATCCAAACATTAACATCAGTTTTTGCGTAGTTACGCTCACATGGCCTCACTGCCAAGCCGAAGAAATGCTTCCTTGGGTATAACAAGATTAGATATCTTGGACTGATACTTTCTAATAACTCTCTGCAGCCTCTCCCCAGTAAGATCAAAGCTTTATTAGAATTTATATTCCCCAAAACCAAGAAGCTCATGCGTAGCTTTCTTGGTTCTGTAAATTTTTATGCACAGTTTATCCCGAACCTTACTGATCTTACAGGCATCTTATCCGACTTCCTTAAAAAGTCTGTGAAGAACATCTTGAACTTTCCGACGTAGCTCGGGAAAAGTTTAATGAGATTAAAAGTATCTTTTCGAAAAACCCTATACTTAAGATTCCAGATATTAATAAAACATTTTGTTTAAGAACTGATGCATCCAATACTGGCTTAGGTGCGGTGTTACTACAATACCATGATGGTACTCCCTTCCCTCTCCTTCCTGCAGAAATGAGATACTCCACCATAGAAAAGGAATGTTTGGCCCTTGTGTGGGGAATCTCCAAACTTAAATTTTATTTGCTTGGAAAAGAATTCATTTTAGAAACAGTCGCCTCTTGAGGTAGACATTGGCACTCCAGGCTTTTAAGTTCCATATTGTGTATATCAATGGTTCATCTAATTATTTCTCTGACTGGTTAAGTCGTGACAGTCAGTAGAAGATTTCTTGCCTTAAGCGACTTCCATATGTTAGATCTTTTTCCTCACCTATTCTTCTTATACTCCTTGACTATAAGTCTTGGTATGGGGGAGTGTGAGGGAAAAGCTCAATAGATAGGAGTAGAAAGGGAGTATATAGTAACAATAGTTTCATTACCGGCTACTTGTTAAGGTAGGGTCAGTCTAGCTCCCACTATCCCTTCCCCTCCTTCTTCCCCCCCCCCCCCGAAAGGTGACGTGTGGGGCTCCGGTCCAAACAGTAATCACTAGGCTCACAGCTCCCAGCACTACTGTAAGTACATGCCTGCCTTGTATTCTAGTGGATTTATTGGTTGAAAGCTTCACTTTTGACCAATAATAAACTTAGTCCTTTCAGTCTTGCTCTAGGTTGACTGTTGTAATAATCACCACATCTTTTAGGTATTGTTCTTATCATGGAGAGTGATTTCTTAAGCAGTGGGTAACCTGTCTATCTTTTCAGCTTCGATGACAGAGAGGGTCACCTGCCAATCAACGAGCAGAACTGATGGAGATGGACTAACGTCCTGAGACTTCCCCTTTTTGGATTTAATTACCTGTGCACCTGTATGAAATTGCAGGACGTAACCCCTCATCATTGCAGCGGTAAAGAACCTGCTTTCCTGTCATCGGGATAGAATACTCAAGGCTATACTGTGAAGAACGAACCGGTGGGTTGTAACCAACACCTGCGACCCCCCCCCCATCATCAGCAACTGCTACGATTTCAACAACAATCAGTGTCTCCATCACCAGACTCCCCTATATATATTAGCGTTGAATTCAGTTATCATTTATATTTTTCATTTTTCATTTTCTTTATTGTAGGATTAATATTTCATATTTAAGTGTTTCATATTTTATAGTTTCTATATAATAAAGTGTTTATGTTTGTCTGTTATTATTTCTTTTTCTATTCACTAATTTTCCAGAGGAGGAGCCAGCCTTGGTAATACTGTCTGAAGTTATTACAGGGCTGAGTAAACCTTCACAGTGGACTGGTGCGGGTCACATCCTGGGTGTTAGTGGACTGGTGTAGGTCACATCCTGGGTGTTAGTGGGCTGGTGTTGGTCACATTCTGGGCGTTAGTGGACTGGTGTGGGTCACATCCTGGGTGTTAGTGGACTGGTGTGGGTCACATCCTGTGCGTTAGTGGACTGGTGTGGGTCACATCCTGGGTGTTAGTGGACTGCTGTTGGCCACATCCTAGGTGTTAGTGGACTGGTGTGGGTCACATCCTGGGTGTTAGTGGACTGGTGTGGGTCACATCCTTTGTGTTAGTGGACTGGTGTGGGTCATATCCTGGGTGTTAGTGGACTGCTGTTGGCCACATCCTGGGTGTTAGTGGACTGGTGTGGTTCACATCCTGGGTGTTATTGGACTGGTGTGGGTCGCATCTTGGGTGTTAGTGGACTGGTGTTGGTCACATCCTGTGTGTTAGTGGACTGGTGTGGGTGACATCCTTGGTGTTAGTGGGCTGGTGTTGGTCACGTCCTGGGTGTTATTGGTCTGGTGTGGGTCATATCCTGTTTGTTAGTGGACTGGTGTGGGTCACATCCTGGGTGTTAGTGGACTGGTGTGGGTCACATCCTGGGTGTTAGCGGACTGGTGTGGATAACATCCTGGGTGTTAGTGGACCGGAGTGAGGTCACATCCTGGGTGTTAGTGGACTGGTGTGGGTCACTTCCTGGGTGCTAGTGGGGTGGTGTTTGTCATATCCTGGGTGTTAGTGGGATGGTGTTGGTCACATACTGGGTGTTAGTGGACTGTTGTGAGTCACATCGTGGGTGTTAGTGGACTTGTGTCGGTCACATCCTGGGTGTTAGCAGACTGGTGTGGGTCACATCCTGGGTGATAGTGAACTGGTGTGGGGTCACATCCTGGGTGTTAGTGGACTGGTGTTGGTCACATCCTGGGTGTTAGTTGGCTGGTGTTGGTCATATCCTTTGTGTTACTGTACTGGTGTTAGTCACATCCTGGGTGTTAGTGGACTGTTGTGAGTCGCATGGTGGGTGTTATTGGACTGGTGTGGGTCACATCCTGGGAGTTAGTGGACTGGTGCTAGTCATATCCTGGGTGTTAGTGGACTGGTGTGAGTCACATCCTGGGTGTTAGTGGAATGGTGTTGATCACATCCTGGGTGTTAGTGGACTGGTGTGGGTCGCATCTTGGGTGTTAGTGGACTGGTGTTGGTCACATCCTGGGTGTTAGTGGACTGGTGTGCATCACATCCTGGTTGTTAGTGGAATGGTGTGGGTTGCATCTTGGGTGTTAGTGGTTGTTACAAAAAATGCGATTCTAAAAGCTTAGAGATCTCCAGTGAATACTAGAAAGGACTGCCCTTCTAGCATCCAGCCTGTTACTGGGTTTTCGTAACAATTAGTCAGTATCCTTGTCCAATTATCCATTAGAATTCAGTATGATTCAATAGTGCTTCAGATTACAACTGGTAGGCTACTAACTAGATAAATTAAAATTTAATAAATTTTTTAGTCATTAAGTTGTCTAGGCTTATATCAAATTAAATTAAATTAATCACAGTAATTAAAATAATATCACTTCTCTCGAGTACAATATTATTGTGCTGAAAGCACATATCACATTTATAATTCTTAAATATCGTCTGGTACATTAACATTTAATAAGATATTACAAATATGTACAAGTAAGTTTGTGTATGTGTGTAAGTGCTCTAAGTAGTTCGCTATGTCTCACGACTCGACTAGACTTAAACAAGTGACTGACAAAGTCCTCAAATAAACTAACTTCTTAACCAACTGGCAATCAGAACAGTCTGCTTGAAGTATAAAACGACTGATAAGCCGAACAACAATATAACAAGAAACTGCGATACAATCAGGAACAAGGAGATAATATAAAGACACTAAGTAGGGACTATCTGCAGATCCTCCACAAAAGTCACAAAACTCCCATACTACTGAATCTAAGTTCAGCATAAGAAAATCCCCGACTGTGACAGTACACAGATACCAGTACAAGTTAGGTCAGAAGCTACAGCTCAGGACCTGAGTTGCTCAGAGTGTCTATGCGACACACAACCTCAGTACAATGTCGAAAATCACTAAGTCTATACAATGTTCTGTGAACAGAGTTCTACAGGACTAACAAGAATAATGAGACAGACGATCTGTCCAACCACCAAGAGAGTCTAGACCAGACTGAATACTTCAGGCGAGGTGAGGACCCCCCCCCCCCCTTCGATTACGTGATAGCTCCATGGACAGCTGCAGCTCAGAAACGGAAGCCGGCAGTCTAACGAGCCACAAGCGATAATTACAGTAGCTAGACAATCAAGACTTGAACTGAGCACATATGTTACATCCTACCTAACAAAAGGAAGCTAAGTCAAATGACAGTATAAAGCAATACATTTACGATTTACCTATTATCGCAAATACAAGCAATATAAAATTATATGAAAAGGTAATAATTATATATATATTCATAATAATCATTGCAACCCATTCAGGGGTTGCAACAGTGGTCTGGTGTGGGTCGCATCTTGGGTGTTAGTGGACTGGTGTGGGTCACATTCTGGGCATTAGTGGACTGGTGTGGGTCGCATCCTGTGTATTAGTGGACTGGTATGGGCCACATCCTGAGTGTTCGTGGACTGGTGTTGGTCACATCCTGTGTGTTAGTGGACTGGTGTGGGTCACATCCTGGGTGTTAGTGGACTGGTGTGGGTCACATCCTGTGTGTTAATGGACTGGTGTGAGTCACATCCTGGGTGTTAGTGGACTGATGTGGGCCACATCCTGGGTGTTAGTGGACTGGTGTGAGTCACATCCTGTGTGTTAGTGAACTGGTGTGGGTCACATCCTGGGTGTTAGTGGACTGGTGTTGGTCAAATTCTCGGTGTTAGTGGACTGGTATGGGTCACAATCTGTGTGTTAGTGGAGTGGTGTGGGTCACATCCTGGGTGTTAGTGGACTGGTGTGGGTCACATCCTGGGTGTTAGTGGATTGGTGTGGGTCACATCCTGGGTGTTAGTGGACTGGTGTTGGTCACATTCTGGGTGTTAGTGGACTGGTGTGGGTCACATTCTGGGTGTTAGTGGACTGTGTTGGTCATATTCTGGGTGTTAGTGGACTGGTGTGTGATACATCCTGGGTGTTAGTGGGCTGGTGTAGGTCACATTCTGGGTGTTAGTGGACTGGTGTGGGTCACATCCTGGGTGTTAGTGGACTGGTGTTGGTCACATTCTGTGTGTTAGTGGACTGGTGTGGGTCACATCCTGGGTGTTAGTGGACTGGTGTGGGTCACATCCTGGGTGTTAGTGGACTGGTGTTGGTTACATCCTGGGTGTTAGTGGACTGGTGTGGGTCACATCCTGTGTGTTAATGGACTGGTGTGAGTCACATCCTGGGTGTTAGTGGACTGATGTGGGCCACATCCTGGGTGTTAGTGGACTGGTGTGAGTCACATCCTGTGTGTTAGTGAACTGGTGTGGGTCACATCCTGGGTGTTAGTGGACTGGTGTTGGTCAAATTCTCGGTGTTAGTGGACTGGTATGGGTCACAATCTGTGTGTTAGTGGAGTGGTGTGGGTCACATCCTGGGTGTTAGTGGACTGGTGTGGGTCACATCCTGGGTGTTAGTGGATTGGTGTGGGTCACATCCTGGGTGTTAGTGGACTGGTGTTGGTCACATTCTGGGTGTTAGTGGACTGGTGTGGGTCACATTCTGGGTGTTAGTGGACTGGTGTTGGTCATATTCTGGGTGTTAGTGGACTGGTGTAGATCACATCCTGGGTGTTAGTGGGCTGGTGTAGGTCACATTCTGGGTGTTAGTGGACTGGTGTGGGTCACATCCTGGGTGTTAGTGGACTGGTGTTGGTCACATTCTGTGTGTTAGTGGACTGGTGTGGGTCACATCCTGGGTGTTAGTGGACTGGTGTGGGTCACATCCTGGGTGTTAGTGGACTGGTGTTGGTTACATCCTGGGTGTTAGTGGACTGGTGTGGGTCACATCCTGGGTGTTAGTGGACTGGTGTGGGTCACATCCTGGGTGTTAGTGGACTGGTGTGGGTCACATCCTGGGTGTTAGTGGACTGGTGTGGGTCACATCCTGGGTGTTAGTGGACTGGTGTGGGTCACATCCTGGGAGTTAGTGGACTGGTGTGGGTCACATCTTGGGACAAAATTGACCTAAGTTGAGGGAAATGCTCTGCATAACAAGGAGCTTTGTATAATATATTATGTCGTTGATGTTAGCTCTGGTCTGCATAAGTTGTACTTAAAGAAATCAAGATTTTATTAATAATAATTTTTATTATTGTTATTATTATTATTAAATCATTATTCACTATATCGTAATGGTTATTGTACACTTGTCTCTGATACACTTGTCTACACACTGTACTACTGTACTCTTATTATTGTACACTTGTTGTCTCTGGTACACTTGTCTACACACTGTACTACTGTACTCTTTTTATTGTACACTTGTTATCTCTGGAGTTTACCTGGAGTTTACCTGGAGAGAGTTCCAGGGGTCAACGCCCCCACGGCCCGGTCTGTGACCAGGCCACCTGGTGGATCAGAGCCTGATCAACCAGGCTGTTGCTGCTGGCTGCACGCAAACCAACGTACGAGCCACAGCCCGGCTGGTCAGGAACCGACTTTAGGTGCTTGTCCAGTGCCAGCTTGAAGACTGCCAGGGGTCTGTTGGTAATCCCCCTTATGTATGCTGGGAGGAGGTTGAACAGTCTCGGGCCCCTGACACTTATTGTATGGTCTCTTAACGTGCTAGTGACACCCCTGCTTTTCATTGGGGGGATGGTGCATCGTCTGCCAAGTCTTTTGCTTTCGTAGTGAGTGATTTTCGTGTGCAAGTTCTGTACTAGTCCCTCTAGGATTTTCCAGGTGTATATAATCATGTATCTCTCCCGCCTGTGTTCCAGGGAATACAGGTTTAGGAACCTCAAGCGCTCCCAGTAATTGAGGTGTTTTATCTCCGTTATGCGCGCCGTGAAGGTTATCTGTACATTTTCTAGGTCAGCAATTTCACCTTCCTTGAAAGGTGCTGTTAGTGTGCAGCAATCTTCCAGCCTAGATAGAACAAGTGACCTGAAGAGTGTCATCATGGGCTTGGCCTCCCTAGTTTTGAAGGTTCTCATTATCCATCCTGTCATTTTTCTAGCAGATGCGATTGATACAATGTTATGGTCCTTGAAGGTGAGATCCTCCGACATGATCACTCCCAGGTCTTTGACGTTGGTGTTTCTCTCTATTTTGTGGCCAGAATTTGTTTTGTATTCTGATGACGATTTAATTTCCTCGTGTTTGCCATATCTGAGTAATTGAAATTTCTCATCGTTGAACTTCATATTGTTTTCTGCAGCCCACTGAAAGATTTGGTTGATGTCCGCCTGGAGCCTTGCAGTGTCTGCAATGGAAGACACTGTCATGCAGATTCGGGTGTCATCTGCAAAGGAAGACACGGTGCTGTGGCTGACATCCTTGTCTATGTCGGATATGAGGATGAGGAACAAGATGGGAGCGAGTACTGTGCCTTGTGGAACAGAGCTTTTCACCGTAGCTGCCTCGGACTTTGTTGACGACTACTCTCTGTGTTCTGTTAGTGAGGAAATTATAGATCCATCGACCGACTTTTCCTGTTATTCCTTTAGCACGCACTTTGTGCGCTATTACGCCATGGTCACACTTGTCGAAGGCTTTTGCAATGTCTGTATATATTACATCTGCATTCTCTGGTACAATTCAGTTTACAATAAATATTAATATTTCTTTTCATTAACAATGTCATTGTTTTTGTTTACTAATATTTGTTAATGTTCATTATCTGTTTATTAAGACTTTATCTTATTTTTCTATTATTTAAGCATAATAACAATGTTTTACTTATTTTTATGTTTAATTTACAGATAGACTGACAGTCACTAGACTGATGTTTACTTTGTAGAAGACAGTCACCTTCTATATTAACATTACAGTTTACAATCTCCTTCTATATTAACATTACAGTGTACAGACTCCTTCTATATTAACATTACAGTGTACAGACTCCTTCTATATTAACATTACAGTGTACAGACTCCTTCTATATTAACATTACAGTGTACAGACTCCTTCTATATTAACATTACAGTGTACAGACTCCTTCTATATTAACATTACAGTGTACAGACTCCTTCTATATTAACATTACAGTGTACAGACTCCTTCTATATTAACATTACAGTGTACAGACTCCTTCTATATTAACATTACAGTATACAGGTAGCTGCTGTATTAGCATTACAGTATACAGACTACTGCATTAACTTTACATTATACAGGTAGCTACTGTATTATTATTACAGTATAAAGGTAGCTACTGCATTAAGATTACATTATATAGGTAGCTACTGTATTAACATTACAGTATGCAGGTAGCTACTGTATTAACATTACAGTATGCAGGTAGCTACTGTATTAACATTACAGTATGCAGGTAGCTACTGTATTAACATTACAGTATACAGGTAGCTACTGTATTAACATTACAGTATACAGGTAGCTACTGTATTAACATTGCAGTATGCAGGTAGCTACTGTATTAACATTACAGTATGCAGGTAGCTACTGTATTAACATTACAGTATGCAGGTAGCTACTGTATTAACATTACAGTATGCAGGTAGCTACTGTATTAACATTACAGTACGCAGGTAGCTACTGTATTAACATTACAGTATGCAGGTAGCTACTGTATTAATTTTACAGTATGCAGGTAGCTACTGTATTAACATTACAGTATGCAGGTAGCTACTGTATTAACATTACAGTATGCAGGTAGCTACTATATTAACATTACAGTATGCAGGTAGCTACTGTATTAACATTACAGTATGCAGGTAGCTACTGTATTAACATTACAGTATGCAGGTAGCTACTGTATTAACATTACAGTATGCAGGTAGCTACTGTATTAACATTACAGTATGCAGGTAGCTACTGTATTAACATTACAGTATGCAGGTAGCTACTGTATTAACATTACAGTATACAGGTAGCTACAGTATTAACATTACAGTATGCAGGTAGCTACTGTATTAACATTACAGTATGCAGGTAGCTACTGTATTAACATTACAGTATGCAGAGAGCTACTGTATTAACAATACAGTATGCAGGTAGCTACTGTATTAACATTATAGTATGCAGGTAGCTACTGTATTAACATTGCAGTATGCAGGTAGCTACTGTATTAACATTACAGTATGCAGGTAGGTACTGTATTAACATTGCAGTATGCAGGTAGCTACTGTATTAACATTACAGTATGCAGGTAGCTACTGTATTAACATTGCAGTATGCAGGTAGCTACTGTATTAACATTACAGTATGCAGGTAGCTACTGTATTAACATTACAGTATACAGGTAGCTACTGTATTAACATTACAGTATGCAGGTAGCTACTGTATTAACATTACAGTATGCAGGTAGCTACTGTATTAGCATTATAGTATGCAGGTAGCTACTGTATTAACATTGCAGTATGCAGGTAGCTACTGTATTAACATTACAGTATGCAGGTAGCTACTGTATTAACATTGCAGTATGCAGGTAGCTACTGTATTAACATTACAGTATGCAGGTAGCTACTGTATTAACATTGCAGTATGCAGATAGCTACTGTATTAACATTACAGTATGCAGATAGCTACTGTATTAACATTACAGTATGCAGGTAGCTACTGTATTAACATTGCAGTATGCAGGTAGCTACTGTATTAACATTACAGTATGCAGGTAGCTACTGTATTAACATTGCAGTATGCAGGTAGCTACTGTATTAACATTGCAGTATGCAGGTAGCTACTGTACTAACATTACAGTATGCAGGTAGCTACTGTATTAACATTGCAGTATGCAGGTAGCTACTGTATTAACATTACAGTATGCAGGTAGCTACTGTATTAACATTGCAGTATGCAGGTAGCTACTGTATTAACATTACAGTATGCAGGTAGCTACTGTATTAACATTACAGTATGCAGGTAGCTACTGTATTAACATTGCAGTATGCAGGTAGCTACTGTATTAACATTACAGTATGCAGGTAGCTACTGTATTAACATTGCAGTATGCAGGTAGCTACTGTATTAACATTACAGTACGCAGGTAGCTACTGTATTAACATTACAGTATGCAGGTAGCTACTGTATTAACATTGCAGTATGCAGGTAGCTACTGTATTAACATTACAGTATGCAGGTAGCTACTGTATTAACATTGTAGTATACAGGTAGCTACTGTATTAACATTACAGTATGCAGGTAGCTACTGTATTAACATTGCAGTATGCAGGTAGCTACTGTATTAACATTACAGTATGCAGGTAGCTACTGTATTAACATTGCAGTACGCAGGTAGCTACTGTATTAACATTACAGTACGCAGGTAGCTACTGTATTAACATTACAGTATGCAGGTAGCTACTGTATTAACATTGCAGTATGCAGGTAGCTACTGTATTAACATTGCAGTATGCAGGTAGCTTTTGTATTAACATTACAGTATGCAGGTAGCTACTGTATTAACATTGCAGTATGCAGGTAGCTACTGTATTAACATTGCAGTATGCAGGTAGCTACTGTATTAACATTACAGTATGCAGGTAGCTACTGTATTAACATTGCAGTATGCAGGTAGCTACTGTATTAACATTACAGTATGCAGGTAGCTACTGTATTAACATTACAGTATACAGGTAGCTACTGTATTAACATTACAGTATACAGGTAGCTACTGTTTTAACATTACAGTATACAGGTAGCTACTGTATTAACATTACAGTATACAGGTAGCTACTGTATTAACATTACAGTATGCAGGTAGCTACTGTATTAACATTACAGTATGCAGGTAGCTACTGTATTAACATTACAGTATGCAGGTAGCTACTGTATTAACATTACAGTATATAGGTAGCTACTGTATTAACATTACAGTATACAGGTAGCTACTGTATTAACATTACAGTATACAGGTGGGTACAATGAAAGTTTTGCTTCAGTAAAGTTGTGTTTAGCTTAATTGTTTAAGTTTTTTCTGTATTAAGTATTAAAATGACTTATAATTTTTTTCAGACTTGGAAGTGAGGTTCAGAAAAGTCGTAAAATATTTGCCTGACCTCTTTGAGGTGTATCAGATGACTCAGCAACTTTCCTCAGACGATGAAGATGTGAAAGTTTTGCTACAAGAGAAAGTCTGGATAACTTTTCCAGGAGCAGAAAGTCTGGATAACTTTTCCAGGAGCAGAAAGTCTGGATAACTTTTCCAGGAGCAGAAAGTCTGGATAACTTTTCCAGGAGCAGAAAGTCTGGATAACTTTTCCAGGAGCAGAAAGTCTGGATAACTTTTCCAGGAGCAGAAAGTCTGGATAACTTTTCCAGGAGCAGAAAGTCTGGATAACTTTTTCAGGAGCAGAAAGTCTGGATAACTTTTTCAGGAGCAGAAAGTCTGGATAACTTGCCTGTGTTAGGAAGTCTGGATAACTTGTCAAGGCCAGGAAGTCTGGATAACTAGTCCTGACTATTAAGCCTGGATAATTTGTTCACACCTGTAAGACAATATATCTAGTAACCCAGGATAACTTTCAAACCAGTAAGCCAGGATAACTTTTGCCTACAAGTTAGCCAGTATTTTCCAACCAGTTATCCAGGATAACATCTTCAACAAGTCTGGATGTTTTATCTCTTATTTTCTAATTCATTATAATTTTAAAATTATAAATATTGTTCAATGTTTACTGTGACTCTTGACATTGTCAAGAGTCACAGTAAACATTGAACAATGTCAAGAGTCACAGTAAACATTGAACAATGTCAAGAGTCACAGTAAACATTGAACAATGTCAAGAGTCACAGTAAACATTGAACAATGTCAAGAGTCACAGTAAACATTGAACAATGTCAAGAGTCACAATAAACATTGAACATTGTCAAGAGTCACAGTAAACATTGAACAATGTCAAGAGTCACAGTAAACATTGAACAATGTCAAGAGTCACAGTAAACATTGAACAATGTCAAGAGTCACAGTAAACATTGAACAATGTCAAGAGTCACAATAAACATTGAACATTGTCAAGAGTCACAGTAAACATTGAACAATGTTCAATGTTTATTGTGACTCTTGACATTGTTCAATGCTTACTGTGACTCTTGACATTGTTCAATGTTTACTGTGACTCTTGACAATGTTCAATGTTTATTGTGACTCTTGACAATGTTCAATGTTTACTGTGACTCTTGACATTGTTCAATGTTTACTGTGACTCTTGACAATGTTCAATGTTTATCGAGAGTTTTAGCATTGTCCAGGGTTAAACTATTCTAGTTTGTTAGTTGTTCACACTACTGTTCCCATTACTGTTAATATATCTAATATAGAAAATAAATTCCCATAATTATACTGTATATTTTTATAATGTAAATATATATAATTAATGCATTACTGTTCTAAATTGTATTTTGAATAGAATCAACAGGGTTCCCTTTTGCGCCTGCGCGGATGTGCGGGGGGACAGGTCGACACAGGGCATCGGGGTAGTGGCAGTGTTTTGAATGTAGTGAGGAGGCTGTGAAAACATGGGACCAGGAAATTGGAGTTCACGGCGGCCTAAGGATTAAAATAGGCCTCACTTCATAATAGGAAGTGTCGTAACTGTTCCTGGTGATGAGTGAGGGAACGTGATTTACGGGACCACCGTAATAAAGTGGTAAAATGAGTGTATAATGGAAGGACCGGTGGCGACTGGTGAGTCGCCATGGACTATGTCCCGGGGAAAAATACCCGTGGTTTAATCATCACTCATCGGTCTCAGATCTTAATGGATTGGCCTCCAATATGTATAATAATTAGGAGACATTAAACCGTATGGTGGGCTAAGAAGAAATCAGTGATAATAACACCAAGTTAAGAGAATGTGTGAAGTGAAATGAGTCGCCGTTCTCAGAGTGAGCATCTGTTTATCTCGTGTTCCTGTCTCGAGCATAGTGAAGTTTTTATGGAGTCACGACTTCTAAACCGGGACAAACCAACGGATACCTCGTCCTGCTGGAATAAGAACCGTGTCGGTGTAGCAGGACATCGAAATGTAATGGCGAATGGAGGAAATAAGGAGCATCAGTCACCCACAGTTAAGTAACCCTTCTAGTTATAACAGACTGATACTGGCCAGTTAGGTATGTTGTAATTGGATAGATTGTGGGTGATCCAGCTACATCAAGTGACCACCAGAGAATATCTGGTAAGTGGTGGGATTATGTACAAGTGTTTTTCCTTGATGGATGTATCCATGTGTAACCTACCCCCCCCCCCCCCTTCAATCAGTTAAACTAATATAATCTATACAGTCCACAATTAATTAGTAGCGCCGTACTTGAGGGTGCTACCCAATTTATACTGGTCTCGGATAGATATGGATAAGATTGTGAGGGTCGAGGGGCCACCTACAGTGACCAGAGGTGGTTAAGTTTTCTCACATGTCTACACGGGGTGACTACGGTAAACAATATAGTTGTTGTCTCCCAAGGAGATTACTTGTATGCATGTAATGTTGAGGTATGTACAGGTAATCACCCAAGAAATTTTTCCATATCTGCCATTACTGTTATAATAAGTTAATGTATCTAACATTGCCATTATAACAAGATAATATATCTAACATTAATATATCTAACAAGTTAATATATCTAACATTACTGTTATAACAAGTTCATATATCTAACATTACTGTTATAACAAGTTCATATATCTAACATTACTGTTATAACAAGTTCATATATCTAACATTACTGTTATAACAAGTTCATATATCTAACATTACTGTTATAACAAGTTCATATATCTAACATTACTGTTATAACAAGTTCATATATCTAACATTACTGTTATAACAAGTTCATATATCTAACATTACTGTTATAACAAGTTCATATATCTAACATTACTGTTATAACAAGTTCATATATCTAACATTACTGTTATAACAAGTTCATATATCTAACATTACTGTTATAACAAGTTCATATATCTAACATTACTGTTATAACAAGTTCATATATCTAACATTACTGTTATAACAAGTTAATAATAATGTTTGAACATTGAGGTGTTTTAACTGAATTATTTTACCTAAAATAACTAACAATAATTTAAGAATTAAGAAATATGAATGTTAATGCAATGAAAACTTATTGTAACTTTTTTTCGCAGTGTTACATAATACTGTCCATGTTTACACTGTGTTACATAATACTGTCAATGTTTACACAGTGTTACATAATACTGTCAATGTTTACACAGTGTTACATAATACTGTCAATGTTTACACTGTTACATAATACTGTCAATGTTTACACAGTGTTACATAATACTGTCAATGTTTACACAGTGTTACATAATACTGGCAATGTTTACACAGTGTTACATAATACTGTCAATGTTTACACAGTGTTACATAATACTGTCAATGTTTACACAGTGTTACATAATACTGTCAATGTTTACACAGTGTTACATAATACTGTCAATGTTTACACAGTGTTACATAATACAGACAATGTTTACACAGTGTTACATAATACTGTCAATGTTTACACAGTGTTACATAATACTGACAATGTTTACACAGTGTTACATAATACTGGCAATGTTTACACAGTGTTACATAATACTGGCAATGTTTACACAGTGTTACATAATACTGGCAATGTTTACACATGTTTACATAATACTGGCAATGTTTACACAGTGTTACATAATACTGGCAATGTTTACACAGTGTTACATAATACTGGCAATGTTTACACAGTGTTACATAATACTGGCAATGTTTACACAGTGTTACATACTGGCAATGTTTACGCAGTGTTACATAATACTGGCAATGTTTACACAGTGTTACATAATACTGTCAATGTTTACACAGGGTTACATAATACAGGCAATGTTTACACAGTGTCACATAATACTGGCAATGTTTACACAGTGTTACATAATACTGTCAATGTTTACACAGTGTTACATAATACTGTCAATGTTTACACAGGGTTACATAATACTGTCAATGTTTACACAGTGTCACATAATACTGGCAATGTTTACACAGTATTATGTAAATAATACTATCAATGTTTACACTGTGTTACATAATATTGTCAATGTTTGCACTATGTTACATAATAAAGTTAACGATTTTCTCTGTATTTCATTAAACAGATGTTTATTTAAATAAAGTTTAACATAAACATTTTTACCAACAGTAAACGTTGATGTAGAAGATAGTGACTTACTAAGTAATGACAATTATTTTATAGCAACAGTGACACCACTAACTGTTACTGTTACGACTTACTGGAGGTGATGTCCTGGTAGTCAGTAAATGTGGGGCTGATAGTGCTGTCCTGGGAGACAGTAATGGTGAAGCTGGAGGTGCTGTCCTGGGAGACAGTAATGGTGAAGCTGGAGGTGCTGTCCTGCGAGACAGTAATGGTGAAGCTGGAGGTGCTGTCCTGGGAGACAGTAATGGTGAAGCTGGAGGTGCTGTCCTGGGAGACAGTAATGGTGAAGCTGGAGGTGCTGTCCTGCGAGACAGTAATGGTGAAGCTGGAGGTGCTGTCCTGGGAGACAGTAATGGTGAAGCTGGAGGTGCTGTCCTGGGAGACAGTAATGGTGAAGCTGGAGGTGCTGTCCTGGGAGACAGTAATGGTGAAGCTGGAGGTGCTGTCCTGGGAGACAGTAATGGTGAAGCTGGAGGTGCTGTCCTGGGAGACAGTAATGGTGAAGCTGGAGGTGATGTCCTGGTAGTCAGTAAATGTGGGGCTGATAGTGCTGTCCTGGGAGACAGTAATGGTGAAGCTGGAGGTGCTGTCCTGGTAGTCAGTAAATGTGGGGCTGATAGTGTTGTCCTGGGAGACAGTAATGGTGAAGCTGGAGGTGCTGTCCTGGGAGACAGAAATGGTGAAGCTGGAGGTGCTGTCCTGGGAGACAGTAATGGTGAAGCTGGAGGTGCTGTCCTGGGAGACAGTAATGGTGAAGCTGGAGGTGCTGTCCTGGGAGACAGTAATGGTGAAGCTGGAGGTGCTGTCCTGGGAGACAGTAATGGTGAAGCTGGAGGTGATGTCCTGGTAGTCAGTAAATGTGGGGCTGATAGTGCTGTCCTGGGAGACAGTAATGGTGAAGCTGGAGGTGCTGTCCTGGTAGTCAGTAAATGTGGGGCTGATAGTGTTGTCCTGGGAGACAGTAATGGTGAAGCTGGAGGTGCTGTCCTGGGAGACAGAAATGGTGAAGCTGGAGGTGCTGTCCTGGGAGACAGTAATGGTGAAGCTGGAGGTGCTGTCCTGGGAGACAGTAATGGTGAAGCTGGAGGTGCTGTCCTGGGAGTCAGTAAATGTGGGGCTGATAGTGTTGTCCTGGGAGACAGTAATGGTGAAGCTGGAGGTGCTGTCCTGGGAGACAGAAATGGTGAAGCTGGAGGTGCTGTCCTGGGAGACAGTAATGGTGAAGCTGGAGGTGCTGTCCTGGGAGACAGTAATGGTGAAGCTGGAGGTGCTGTCCTGGGAGACAGTAATGGTAAAGCTTGGAGGTGCTGTCCTGGGAGACAGTAATGGTGAAGCTGGAGGTGCTGTCCTGGGAGACAGTAATGGTGAAGCTGGAGGTGCTGTCCTGGGAGACAGTAATGGTGAAGCTGGAGGTGCTGTCCTGGGAGACAGTAATGGTGAAGCTGGAGGTGCTGTCCTGGGAGACAGTAATGGTGAAGCTGGAGGTGCTGTCCTGGGAGACAGTAATGGTGAAGCTGGAGGTGATGTCCTGGGAGACAGTAATGGTGAAGCTGGAGGTGATGTCCTGGGAGACAGTAATGGTGAAGCTGGAGGTGATGTCCTGGGAGACAGTAATGGTGAAGCTGGAGGTGCTGTCCTGGGAGACAGTAATGGTGAAGCTGGAGGTGCTGTCCTGGGAGACAGTAATGGTGAAGCTGGAGGTGCTGTCCTGGGAGACAGTAATGGTGAAGCTGGAGGTGCTGTCCTGGGAGACAGTAATGGTGAAGCTGGAGGTGCTGTCCTGGGAGACAGTAATGGTGAAGCTGGAGGTGCTGTCCTGGGAGACAGTAATGGTGAAGCTGGAGGTGCTGTCCTGGGAGACAGTAATGGTGAAGCTGGAGGTGCTGTCCTGGGAGACAGTAATGGTGAAGCTGGAGGTGCTGTCCTGGGAGACAGTAATGGTGAAGCTGGAGGTGCTGTCCTGGGAGACAGTAATGGTGAAGCTGGAGGTGCTGTCCTGGAGACAGTAATGGTGAAGCTGGAGGTGCTGTCCTGGAGACAGTAATGGTGAAGCTGGAGGTGCTGTCCTGGGAGACAGTAATGGTGAAGCTGGAGGTGCTGTCCTTGGAGACAGTAATGGTGAAGCTGGAGGTGCTGTCCTGGGAGACAGTAATGGTGAAGCTGGAGGTGCTGTCCTGGGAGACAGTAATGGTGAAGCTGGAGGTGCTGTCCTGGGAGACAGTAATGTTGAAGCTGGAGGTGCTGTCCTGGGAGACAGTAATGGTGAAGCTGGAGGTGCTGTCCTTGGAGACAGTAATGGTGAAGCTGGAGGTGCTGTCCTTGGAGACAGTAATGGTGAAGCTGGAGGTGCTGTCCTGGGAGACAGTAAGGTGAAGCTGGAGGTGCTGTCCTGGGAGACAGTAATGTGAAGCTGGAGGTGCTGTCCTGGGAGACAGTAATGGTGAAGCTGGAGGTGCTGTCCTGGGAGACAGTAATGGTGAAGCTGGAGGTGCTGTCCTGGGAGACAGTAATGGTGAAGCTGGAGGTGCTGTCCTGGGAGACAGTAATGGTGAAGCTGGAGGTGCTGTCCTGGGAGACAGTAATGTTGAAGCTGGAGGTGCTGTCCTGGGAGACAGTAATGGTGAAGCTGGAGGTGCTGTCCTTGGAGACAGTAATGGTGAAGCTGGAGGTGCTGTCCTTGGAGACAGTAATGGTGAAGCTGGAGGTGCTGTCCTGGGAGACAGTAATGGTGAAGCTGGAGGTGCTGTCCTGGGAGACAGTAATGGTGAAGCTGGAGATTTTGTCCAGGTAGTCGGGAATTATACACAGGAAGGAATACACATAAATGACCTCATAGGGGACAGGAGCCGTAGTGGGGAAACAAGTGTAGTCAAAGATAAGATAAAACCAATATTGCAAACTAGAAATACCACAGGAAATAGCAAAGAAGAGGACTCCACTAGCAATAGTGAGGATATGTTACCAAAAAAACAACTGGTGCTAGGGAGGATAGGAATAAGACAGGTAAACATGCACCAACAGGGAATACAGTCACAGAAACCCAAGGCAAACGGAAATAAAGCCTGTGCACATACTATGCACTTGGTATCTGCAGACATGGGAAATCTGGAAATACAGACGGGACGTGCAACTATGACCACCCTAGAAAATGCCGTGCCCATATGACAGCAGGAAAATGCAAACTCCCTTCCTGTAAGCTTTTTCACCCTGAAATGTGTACCTCTTCAGTACAGGAAAGACTGTGCTATAACATAAATTGCCAGGCATACCATCTAAAGGGGACAAAAAGATACAAAACATCCAGGCCATGGGAAAACCTGGGTAGCCACAGCCACTCAAGAGGGAGAGGTTTTTTAGTGCCAGGAATGAAAAAAAAACTGGCAGGAAATGGCAGAAATCGTACACCAAATCCAGTCATTCCTGGAGTGGAACCACAGTCGATGGCCTCCACTCCAAACCAACAGATACAGATACTGATGCCGGAACCCCCCCCCCCCCCAGTACCAACAATACCACCAGTCCGAAGACATTCTTCTTTGCAAGTATACAGGGTCTAAAGCCAGCAACAAACAAAATACCTTTCATCCGTGGACTGCTTGCAGAGGCAAAGGCAATGTTCGCGGCTTTCACTGAGACCCACATAAAGGATCATTTGGACAACGAAATATGGATCCCAGGTTACAACCTAAACAGATGTGACAGAGTGAACAGGCTAAAGGGGATGGGGGGTTGGCCTGTACATTGCAGAGTCACTTGTTTGCACAGAACTGCTTAATGCCTCAAATGATGTAGTGGAAGTTTTAGCAGCAAAATCGAGAACCAGAACCCAGTCATTGTGGTAGTCTACAAGCCTTCGGATGCAACATCCCAGCAATTCCAGGAACAGCTGTTAAAAATTGACCACTGTCTGGAAAATCTTCCAGCTCCTGCACCCAACATCTTGCTCCTGGGGGATTTCAACTTAAAGGCACCTAAAATGGAGGAATACAGCAAATAATATTGTTGCAGTAATAACACCAGGAGGCAGCTCTGATGAAAACTCACACTCACACGAGCTTTTAAATCACTGCACAAAATTCAATTTAAACCAGCAAATAATAGAGCCTACTAGACTGGAGAATACACTAGACCTCATCTTCACTAACAATGATGATATGATAAGAAATGTCACCATATCAAAAACAATATAATCAGATCACAACATAATTGAAGTTCAGATATGTATGCGCGGAGCCACAGACCGACATAAGGAGATTAGTCACGAGGGTGCATTCACCAAATTCAACTTCAATAACAAAAACATAAAGTGGGACCAAGTAAACCAAGTCCTAACCGATATAAGCTGGGAAGATATACTAAGCAACACAGACCCCAACTTATGCCTAGAACAGATGTATGCACAAGGCTTATTCCTCTAAGAAAAAGGAGGAGTAGATGTAAAATAGAAAGAGACAGGCGCTCCCTTTACAGGCGATGGAAAAGATTAACAGAGCGGCTAAAAGAGGTCAATATATCTGAAATGCGTAGGGAGACACTTAAGCTAAAGGAATCTCATAGGAGTCAGGAATCGCGGGAAGAACTAAAAGCCATAAATGAAATCGTAAGAAACCCAAAGTATTTCTTCTCCTATGCCAAATCAAAGTCGAGAACAACGTCCAGTATTGGGCTCCTACTTAAACAAGATGGGTCCTACACAGATGACAGCAAGTAAATGAGTGAGCTACTCAAGTCCCAATACGACTCAGTTTTTAGCAAGCCGCTAACCAGACTGAGAGTCGATGATCAAAATGATTTTTTTATGAGAGAGCCACAGAATTTGGTTAACACAAGCCTATCATATGTTATCCTGCCGCCAAATGACTTCGAACAGGCGATAAAAGACATGCCCATGCACTCTGCCCCAGGGCCAGACTCATGGAACTCCGTGTTCATTAAGAACTGCAAGAAGCCCCTATCACGAGCCTTTTCCATCCTATGGAGAGGGAGCATGAACACGGGGGTCGTTCCACAGTAACTAAAAACAACAGACATAGCCCCACTCCACAAACGAGGCAGTAAAGCAACAGCAAAGAACTACAGACCGATAGCACTAACATCCTATATCATAAAAATCTTTGAAAGGGTCCTAAGAAGCAAGATCACCACCCATCTAGAAACCCATCAGTTACACAACCCAGGGCAACATGGGTTTAGAACAGGTCGCTCCTGTCTGTCTCAACTATTGGATCACTACGACAAGGTCCTAGATGCACTAGAAGACAAAAAGAATGCAGATGTAATATATACAGACTTTGCAAAAGCCTAAAAGCCTTTGACAAGTGTGACCATGGCGTAATAGCGCACAAAATGCGTGCTTAAGGAATAACAGGAAAAGTCGGTCGATGGATCTATAATTTCCTCACTAACAGAACACAGAGAGTAGTAGTCAACAGAGTAAAGTCCGAGGCAGCTACGGTGAAAAGCTCTGTTCCACAAGGCACAGTACTCGCTCCCATATTGTTCCTCATCCTCATATCTGACAAAGACAAGGATGTCAGCCACAGCACCGTGTCTTCCTTTGCAGATGACACCCGAATCTGCATGACAGTGTCTTCCATTGCAGACACTGCAAGGCTCCAGGCAGACATCAACCAAATCTTTCAGTGGGCTGCAGAAAACAATATGAAGTTCAACGATGAGAAATTTCAATTACTCAGATATGGTAAACACGAGGAAATTAAATCTTCATCAGAGTACAAAACAAATTCTGGCCACAAAATAAAGCGAAACACCAACGTCAAAGACCTGGGAGTGATCATGTCGGAGGATCTAACCTTCAAGGACTATAACATTGTCTCAATCGCATCTGCTAGAAAAATGACAGGATGGATAATGAGAACCTTCAAAACTAGGGATGCCAAGCCCATGATGACACTCTTCAGGTCACTTGTTCTATCTTGGCTGGAATATTGCTGCACACTAACAGCACCTTTCAAGGCAGGTGAAATTGCTGACCTAGAATATGTACAGAGAACCTTCACGGCACGCATAACAGAGATAAAACACCTCAATTACTGGGAGCGCTTGAGGTTCCTAAACCTGTATTCCCTGGAACGCAGGAGGGAGAGATACATGATTATATACACCTGGAAAATCCTAGAGGGACTAGTACCGAAATTGCACACGAAAATCACTCACTACGAAAGCAAAAGACTTGGCAGACGATGCAGCATCCCCCCAATGAAAAGCAGGGGTGTCACTAGCACGTTAAGAGACCATACAATAAGTGTCAGGGGCCCGAGACTGTTCAACTGCCTGGCAGTCTTCAAGCTGGCACTGAACAAGCACCTAAAGTCGGTTCCTGACCAGCCGGGCTGTGGCTCGTACGTTGGTTTGCGTGCAGCCAGCAGTAACAGCCTGGTTGATCAGGCTGTGATCCACCAGGAGGGCTGGTCACAGACCGGGCCGCGGGGGCGTTGATCCCCGGAACTCTCTCCAGGTAAACTCCAGGTAAACAGTAACAATAGGGGTATAATTACTTCTCCAGTTTTTAAATTAGTTTTATTTATTACCAATCATTAAGTTTTATTAGTAACTGGTTAGTGTATTAGAATAACCATTTACAATTATAAATGGAATTATGCTGTACAACGAGAAACCTAATCTTAAGTTCTAACTCTTATTAACCGAGTATAATACAAAAATTTCGATGAATAGTCAAAGTGGGAATTGATAGTCTACTAATCCCATCATTCAACATTCCTAGAGAGGTCTGGGGTAACAGAATAGTTGTCTTTCATAAGTGAAATGAATTACCAGACTTAGGAAATTAATAGCAAAGACAAGACAAAGGACTTGGTTTAAAGTTCTAGATTTAGCTATGAGCTCTGGGTTGAAGACCCGTTCAGAGTCAGAGCTAGGAGCCGACTGACTTGCTCAAATACACCATAGTCTGACATCAGCTCGGCCAGGAGGCGACGTGTGGCGTCAATTTTGGAAACACCGTTTGTTCGTTCGTTCATGATTTGCTGGTACTTCTGGCCGGAGTCTTCTCCAAATGGCGACCCGGCGGTGGCCCCCGGTTGGGGGTGACGTTCATCTTCTTCTTTCTTCTGTCTTCTTTCTTGGGCCCTCCGCTTGGAGGGTGATTTCTTTTTCTATCTTGCTCTGACTCCCCAAGTAGGGAGTGTCTTCTTGCTTAGCAGCAGCACAACCGGGCAAAGGCTGTAATTACAAGGCTCGTTTTGGAGCCACACCCCAGCTTTAGCGAGCAGCAAAGTGCTGGGGAAACTTGTGTTCACGGTGAATGATCATTGATGGTTGTTTTAGAGGAGGAGGGTACCGTCCTCATGAGACCCATTCTGGAGAGTCCTGAATTTCTTCTTTGAGGTGTAGTCGAGTCCTACGAGGCGGAGGGTCGTTCTGAGTCGTTTGACCAGTTCTTCAGTGGTGTATTGATGAGTTGGGTCGCAGGTGTACTTGACTGTTCCATCCTGGAGACGCTGAGCAAGTTCTGGAGATTGCATGTTGTCGGTATACTGGGTAGTTGTGTAGAAGTATAAAGCATTCATGGTCTGGGGGGATGATTGTGGTGTAGCAGTGGCAGTGGCACGGAGAGATGCATTCCAAGGTTCTTGTGTTTTAGCATTCTTGGCTGGTGGCTAAACTGGTCGAGGTGAGGCTTCTGATTTGCCAGTTGCCATGCTAGTGAAAGCAGGCGATGGTGGACTTGCGATGGTAGTGGAAGCAGGCGGTGGTGGACTTGCGATAGTAGTGGAAGCAGGCGGTGGTGGACTTGCGATAGTAGTGGAAGCAGGCGGTGGTGGACTTGCGATGGTAGTGGAAGCAGGCGGTGGCAGACTTTCATTAGTGGGGTTTACCGACGTCTCAGTGGTCTCTGATTGGTCCATCTCTGTGTCGAGTGGACGTTGTGGTAGCGATGGAGCAGCGGTGATGTTGGTGACATTTGCAGTGGATTTTAGGATCTCAGTGGAAGGCGGTGATGCAGGGAATGTAAAACCAGGCATGTTGTTGAGCTTGAAGAGTTCGTTGATGGTGGAATTGAAGGAACCAGGCTCAGCTACATTCTGTACATGAGTATACATGATGCAGTAAAGAATCTTGGTGGAGTCGGCAGTAGGTGCTGGCAGGGAAGTGGTGGGAGCAGCTTGCGTTACTTTTAGGATCTTCGTGGTGTCAGCTTGAAGCTTGGCGATAGCAGAATATGTGGTTGCTTGTGGGTTGGGCTTCTTTTGTTGTTGTTGTTGTTTCTTGAGTATGTCTCTTCTGGTAGGGCATCTGGCAGCAAGAGTATGGTGGTCATTCTTGCAGTTCAAGTATTTAGGTGGTGAGGCAGTAGTGCAATTCTTTGTCATGACCCTCACGGCCACAGGTGGAGCAGAATTTCTTGTCCTTGATGGGACAATCTTTTGTGGTGTGTAAGTATGAGTAGCAATTATAGCACTGTGAGATTTGTTGGATTTTTTCTGCTTCAATGAAGGCTGGGTTGATGTGGAAGTAGTGAATAGCCAGGCCCTCGACGAGAGCTTTGGCTGCCATGTTGACGTCACTGAAGGTGACCTTCAGCATGGACGAAGCACTGGGTTTTTTAGTAATGAAGTCCACCTTGGCCCAAGGGTTCTGTGCTTCAATAGATGACTTGATTTCTTCAGTGGCCTGTGCAGTGATGGGGTTGTCGAGTCGCTTGAGGAACACAGTTCTCCTGGCCCTCAGAGCTGGGGAAGTCAAGATAAGAAATCCCTGATCTCGTAGAGTGGTTGTAGCAGTGGTAGTAAATAGTTTCTCGCCTCTGTGTCGTCAGTACAGACGACAACGTAGGGCCTCTTTGAGCGATAAAATCGCATTACACTTGACTTGCAGTTTGCCACTGACGACAGCTGCAAGTGCTAGTTTGGACGAGTCATTGACTATCCCACTCGCTGGTTTGATCTTTACCCTGTTAGAGTAATGCATCGTGAAGTGATGCAGGCTAAAGGTTCCCCTCCCCAACGGGGATCGAAGGGAGACTTCGTTCCTTTGTTTTTCTGTGTGGAACCACCATTCGGTCCCTACAGTAGTGGTTGCACATTAGTAATAACTAACCTATTACAATATACTAATACTAATACCTAAAGAATAACAGACATCTTATTGAGTATAACCTTGCTCGAGAGTACCTTTTATGATTTATACCGATAATAATATATAGTCGAACCTGTTTTATCTAGCTAGTAATAAAGTGGTTCGTGATATATTATTACAGAACTTATTTTAACCACATCTTTTCATTTTTGTTTACAATGGATCATAAAGGAGGAGCGCGTAACAATCTCCAACAAAAACAACAGCGACAGTAGTAACTGTTACTGGTATTCTCCAACAAAAACAACAGCGACAGTAGTAACTGTTACTGTTATTCTCCAACAAAAACAACAGTGACAGTAGTAACTGTTACTCTTATTCTCTAACAAAAAGAACAGTGACCTTAGTAACTGTTACTCTTATTCTCTAACAAAAACAACAGTGACAGAAGTAACTGTTACTGTTATTCTCCAACAAAAACAACAGCGACAGTAGTAACTGTTACTGTTATTCTCCAACAAAAAACAACAGCGAGAGTAGTAACTGTTACTGTTATTCTCCAACAAAAACAACAGTGACAGTAGTAAATGTTACTCTTATTCTCTAACAAAAAGAAAAGCGACAGTAGTAAATGTTACTCTTATTCTCCAACAAAAACAACAGCGACAGTAGTAACTGTTACTCTTATTCTCCAACAAAAACAACAGCGACAGTAGTAACTGTTACTGTTATTCTCCAACAAAAACAACAGCGACAGTAGTAACTGTTACTCTTATTCTCCAACAAAAACAACAGCGACAGTAGTAACTGTTACTCTTATTCTCCAACAAAAACAACAGTGACAGTAGTAAATGTTACTCTTATTCTCTAACAAAAAGAACAGTGACCTTAGTAACTGTTACTCTTATTCTCTAACAAAAACAACAGTGACAGAAGTAACTGTTACTGTTATTCTCCAACAAAAACAACAGCGACAGTAGTAACTGTTACTCTTATTCTCCAACAAAAACAACAGCGACAGTAGTAAATGTTACTCTTATTCTCCAACAAAAACAACAGCGACAGTAGTAACTGTTACTCTTATTCTCTAACAAAAAGAACAGTGACCTTAGTAACTGTTACTCTTATTCCCTAACAAAAACAACAGTGACAGAAGTAACTGTTACTGTTATTCTCCAACAAAAACAACAGCGACAGTAGTAAATGTTACTCTTATTCTCCAACAAAAACAACAGCGACAGTAGTAACTGTTACTCTTATTCTCCAACAAAAACAACAGCGACAGTAGTAAATGTTACTCTTATTCTCCAACAAAAACAACAGCGACAGTAGTAACTGTTACTCTTATTCTCTAACAAAAAGAACAGTGACCTTAGTAACTGTTACTCTTATTCTCTAACAAAAACAACAGTGACAGAAGTAACTGTTACTGTTATTCTCCAACAAAAACAACAGCGACAGTAGTAACTGTTACTGTTATTCTCCAACAAAAACAACAGTGACAGTAGCAACTGTTACAGTGAAAACTATTACTATTTATCTCTAACAAAAGCAAGAGTGACAGTGATAAATGTTTCTGTTAATACTTAATAAAAGCTGATATTCTTGAGCACAGTAATTTATATTAATGAAAGTATTAACACTATCTTGTTTAAACAAAGAAAAATCATCGATAAAAAAATGATCATTACTAAGAGAGTAAAGATCAATAATGATCTACTAAGTAAAAACCAATAATGATCATTAATAAGACAGAAAAGATCAATAATGATCATTACTAAGAGAGTAAAGATCAATAATGATCATTAATAAGACAGTAATGACTCAATAATGACCTTTACTAAGACAGTAAAGATTTAATAATGATCATTACTAACACATTAAAGAACATTAATGATCATTACTCAGTAAAGATCAATAATGATCATTATTAAGACAGTAAAGATCAATAATGTTCATTACTAAGAGAGTAAAGATTCAACAATGATCATTACTAAGACAGTAAAAATCAATAATGGTCATTAATAGGACAGTAAAGATTCAATAATGATCATAACTAAGACAGTAAAGATCAAAAACGATCATTGCTAACAAAATAAAGATTAATAATGATCATTACTAACAAATTAAAATCAATAATGATCATTACTAAGACATGAGAATGAATAATGATCATAACTAAGACAGTAAAGATTAATAATGATCATTACTAGGACATGAAAATCAATAATGATAATAACTAAGACAGTAAAGATTCAATAATGATCATTACTAACACAATAAAAGTCAATAATGATCATTACTAAGACAGTGAAGACCAATTATAATCATTACTAAAACAGTAATGAACAATAATGATCATTACTAAGAGAGTAAAGATCAATAATGATCATTACTAAAAGAGTAAAGATCAGAAATGGCCATTACTAAGTAAAGATTCAATAATGATCATTACTAAAACAGTAAAGATCAATAATGATCAATAATAAGACAGTAAAGATCAATAATGCTCAATACTAACACAGTAAAGATCAATAATTATCATTACTAAGAGAGTAAAGATCATTAATGATCAATAGTAAGACAGTAAAGATCAATAATGACAATTACTAAAACAGTAAAGATTAATAATGATAAATACTAAGATAGCAAAGATCAATAATGATCAATATTAAGAGAGTAAAGTTCAATAATGATCATTACTAATTCAGTAAAGATCAATAATGATCATTACAAAGAAAATAAAGATCAATAATGATCATTACTAAGAGAGGAAACATCAATAATGATCATTAGTAAAACAGAAAAGATCAATAATGATCAATACTAAGAGAGTAAAGATCATTAACGATAATTATTAAGTCAGAAAAGATGAATAATGATTAATACTAAGACAGTAAAGATCAATAATGATCATTACTAAAACAGTAAAGATCAATAATGATAATTACTAGGACAGTGAAGATCAATAATGATCAATATTAAGACAGTAAAGATCAATAATGATCATTACTAACACAGTAAAGATCAATAATGATCAATATTAAGACAGTAAAGATCAATAATGATCATTACTAATTCAGCAAAGATCAATAATGATCATTAAAAAGAAAATAAAGATCAATAATGATCATTACTAAAAGAGTAAAGATCAATAATGATCATTAGTAAAACAGTAAATATCAATAATTATCAATACTAAGACATTACAGATAAATAAGGACAAATAATAACACAGTAAAGATCATTAACAATCATTATTAAGTCAGTAAAGATCAATAATGATGAATACTAAGACAGTAAAGATCAATAATTATCATTACTAAAACAGTAAAGATCAATAATGACAATAACTAAGACAGTAAAGATCAATAATGATCAATACTAAGAGAATAAAGATCAATAAAGATCATTACTAAGACAGTAAATATCAATAATGATCAATAGTAAGAGAGTAAAAATCAATTATGACAATTACTTAAACAGTAAAGATAAAAAATGATAATTACTAAGAGAGTAAAGATCAATAATGATAAACATAAGACAGTAAAGAACAATAATGATCAATGATAAGAGAGTAAACATCAATAACGATCATTACTAAGAGTGTAAAGATCAATAATGATCAATACTAAGAGAGTAAAGATCAATAATGATCAATACTGAAACAGTAAAGATCAATAATGATAATTACTAAGACAGTAAGGATCAATAATAATCAATACTAAGACACAAAAGATCAGTAATGATCATTATTAAGAGAGTAAAGATCAATAATGATCAATAGTAAGACAGTAAAGATCAATAATGATCAATATTAAGACAGTAAAGATCAATAATGATCAATATTAAGACAGTAAAGATCAATAATGATCATTACTAAGACAGTAAAGATCAATAATGATCAATAGTAACACAGTAAAGATCAATAATGATCATTACTAAGAGAGTAAAGATCAATAATCATCAATACTAAGACAGCAAAGATCAATAATGATCATTACTAAGACAGTAAAGATCAATAATGATCAATGCTATAAAAGAAAAGGTTCAATAATGATCATTACTAATGCAATGAAGATCGATAAAGATCATTACTAAGACATTAAAGATTCAATAATGCTCATTACTTACACAGTAAAGATCAATAATGATCATTACTGAGGCAGTAAAGATCAATAATTATCATTACTAAGAGAGTAAAGATCAATAATGATCATTACTAATAGAGTAAAGATAATAATGATCATTACTAAGGCAGTAAAGATCAATAATGATAATTACAAAGAAATTTAAGATCAATAATTATCATTACTAAGTCAGTAAAGATCAATAATGATCATTAGTGAAACAGTAAAGATCAATAATGATCAATACTAAGACTGCAAATATCAATAATGATTAACAATAAGAGAGAAAAGATCAATAATGATCATTAGTAAAACAGTAAATATCAATAATAATCAATACTAAGACTTTAAAATCAATAATGATCAATAATAAGACAGTATAGATCATTAACAATCATTATTAAACCAGTAAAGATGAAAAATGATGAATACAAAGACAGTAAAGATCAATAATGATCATTAATAAAACAGTAAATATCCATAATTATAATTATTATGACAGTAAAGATCAATATTGACCAATACTAAGACAGTAAAGATCAATAATGACTATTAATAAGACAGTAAAGATCAATGATGATCAATAGAAAGACAGAGAAGATCAATAATGATAATTTTTTTTTATATTTTATTTAAAAAACTTTACAGCTTAATATTAAATAAAGATATAAAATGGGTACAGTAGGATCCTCAATCCTACACAACATACACTAATAATCCTACACAACATACACTAACAATCCATACACAACATACAACTAACAATCCTAAACATACACTAACAATCCTACACAACATACACTAACAATCCTACACAACATACACTAATAATCCTACACAACATACACTAACAATCCTACACAACAACACTAACAATCCTACACAACATACACTAACAATCCTACACAACTACACTAACAATCCTACACAACATACACTAATAATCCTACAAACATACACTAACAATCCTACACAACATACACTAACAATCCTACACAACATACACTAACAATCCTACACAACATACACTAAACAATCCTACACAACAACACTAACAATCCTACAACAACATAACACTAACAATCCTACACAACATACACTAACAATCCTACACAACATACACTAACAATCCTACACAACATACACTAACAATCCTACACAACATACACTAACAATCCTACACAACATACACTAACAATCCTACAAACATACACTAACAATCCTACACAACATACACTAAACAATCCTACACAACATACACTAACAATCCTACACAACATACACTAATAATCCTACACAACATACACTAACAATCCTACACAACATACACTAACAATCCTACACAACATACACTAACAATCCTACACAACATACACTAACAATCCTAACACAACATACACTAACAATCCTACACAACATACACTAACAATCCTACACAACATACACTAACAATCCTACACAACATACACTAACAATCCTACACAACATACACTAACAATCCTACACAACATACACTAACAATCCTACACAACATACACTAACAATCCTACACAACATACACTAACAATCCTACACAACATACACTAACAATCCTACACAACATACACTAAACAATCCTACACAACATACACTAACAATCCAAACACAACATACACTAACAATCCTACACAACATACACTAACAAGTTTTAACAACACATTGTAATTGACATAAAAGAGGTTACTCATATACATTCACCAAATTTTCCATATAACATACTACTATAATATAAACAATATAAACTAACTATATAAACTATATAAAATATAAATTATATAAACCTTTCAGATTTGTATAGTTAACATACTGTGACTGACATATGACAAAGGTTGACAACCTTCACAGTATATAATCAGAGTAATGACCTACATCACAATCTCAGTTAAAAACAAGTACATGCTCTTCCCAAAATTAACCCCTATACAATAAGAATTTTTTTTATATTTTATTGAAAACTCAGGTACAAAATTGTTATGGGTGCATAAAATAATAAGTCAACAAGATACCAGGCACTAACTAGATTCTTATATAAATAAATAATAAAGTCAAAACACAGGGAAATAAACACTATACAAATAAACAATGTGACAAAACAAGCACACAGAATTACACACATACACAAGCAATCACGTATTATACAACGTGATACTTCATCTGGCATATAACTAGGCGTGGCTTCCACCTGCCAACACACAACGTATCCAAGACTTAATCTAAGAACTCAGGTGCCTTAAAGAGCACAACAATACGTTAATTTGGGCGACTACCACGGGGTTATTATCATGGACTTAGAATAGGCACTACAGTTCAAAGGTGGATCAGGATGACGCTACCATTCACTACAATGACAATATCTAATATAACAAAATGAAAATACACTGTGATATTTAACATCTCAATAAAACACAAATGCCAGCAGCTATAAGTGAACTTATACACTGACAAGATGCACACATTGAAAAATACTGCCTCCACATATAGTTCAAGCTCCATCACAGCTTACAGGAAAACGAAAACTTGCATATATACATATATTATTGAAAAGCACACGGACACGGCATAAAGGAAATAAAAGGAAATAAGAAAAACGTTTCAACTGTGCTAGGAAGCACACCATATACAAAAAGTACACCAATGACTTGTAATTGAGGCATAAAAGACGAGAAACATTCCTAAAAGTTGTATATACAAAGCACGTAAGATATTTTGTCATCACCGTTACATAGGAGACGCACATAAACTCTGAGAACACAAAACACTCACGCACTTGACAAACACAATTATACACAGCTGACCAGCCCGTTAGATTACCCACTGAACACTCACAACTATCTCAAATCTCGTAACTCCAAGGCTTTATATTCAGGCGGGAAGTCTCTCTCCCATCTCCCCTCATATACCAACCTATTTCGACATTTTGTCCTATAAGGGGGCAGTAGGGGAAATTTCCGCGCGCGCTCACCGAAAAATCGAAAAAATATGGATATTGAGTTATATATACTGAAAAATAGCTCAACTCTTTGAATGTTCTACGACGTTTCTACAAGAAATTATAGTCATTTATATCAGGTATGGTGACGGCAATGTTGGTAGCGAGTCTGCTCACGGCCTATATATTTTTTGGAGTTATTTTCTTGTTTTTTATCGCCTTTTCTTGCATTATTCTTTCTAATATAATAACTGACTATTTGGCATCATAAAACAGTAGGCGGGACTTATCCGTAGACTGAGCGACAGCTGGGAACCAGATGGGAACGCTCGGCAGTGTTCCCGCGCCTGAGGTGCCAGCCAGGAATCGCCCATTATTACGCTTATATCAGCTTATATATCAACTCTACGGCTTATTTGTCTATCAGAATTGATCTAATATGATATAATAAACACTCTAAATAACATACAAACATGTTATATACTCTAGACTGAATAAAATAGGCCATAATATGGCCAGAGATTATCGGGAATATTTCGATATAAAAAGTGTTACTCCTCTCCATGCCGTCTCTGAGTAAGAGAAAACGGTGTTTTGAAGAGGCTAACTGCACTAGAACATCAGTTTACTAAGAAATACACCCAAACAAACGCGATTTTCGCGAATTTTTTTTTTTTTTTTTTTGAGACGGGGGCCGGCCGGCATTCCCGGCCGATATCTCGGAAGTAACTTATTCACCTAATGTCCAAACTTCCCGCTTTATTACTGAATTAAATGGAATATAATACTCACAAAAGTTGTAGAATAATGATTTCTCCGTTTTTCGGTGAGCAAATTTTGGAAATATTCCAAATACTTTGGGAGTTATGTGGGAGTAAAGGGCAGATTTTTTTGCAATATTCCAGGAACTAACAAACTTTATTTTTTTGTGAAATAAAGATAAGTTTATTTAGAGAAAAGGGCTCAACGAATATTAGTATAAGCATTGTTCTCTCGGCACCAAGTGTCCAAACAACCTTGCGTAGTCCCATATAAGAGAAAGTTTGGACTAAACAACAGAGTTACAGATTTTGCCCTACTGCCCCCATAAATCGTCCCTGCTAACACCCTAATTCTACTGTTACCATCAACGTGCCTCATAGCCCATGACACGAAAATATAATCGGCCACAACATACGACACCGCACGTTGTACACGCAAGTCAACCCCACCTACATCAAAACTCAACGCCCGGAGTACCGACAAACCTCCCCCCCCCTACCAAACGCAAAACCCTACTGAACCACTCTCGTACCATACCTAAAGTCTCACAGAAATACACAACATGAAAAGCAGATTCCTCCATCCCGCACACCGGACAACCCCAGTCTTCCTCTAAACGCCTATTATACAACACCACCCCAGACGGCAAGATTCCATGTAAAAATTTAAAAACCACTTCCCATACTTGAGCAGGCAGACGCAACTGTTGAACTCGCCTCCATATATCACCCCACGCATACATGGGATACATTCCTTCAACTCTCACCACGACTACCTCCCTACCCGCCCTTTCTAAGGTACACAATTTTACATAGCGCACGTCCCTCATGTTCAATAATACGCGAAGCATCGCGTCACACCAAATTAAATTCCTCCCTCTCCACCACCTGCGCAGGTCGTGATACAATTCGCTTAACCCGCCATGCATCCCACCCAGTCGGAGAAAACGATGCTTCACGTAACATGCCATGACACGAGCCTCTAGAGGAATGAGACCCAACCCTCCCTGATGCAGTGGTGTCTCCACCACCGCTCTTGTGAGCCAATCGCATCCTGAACCCCACAAAAATCGATAAATTCTATGCAAAAGACGTTTGACGTCCCCCTGCAACAGAGGATACAGTGCAGCAACGTGCCATACTTTGCTATAAAGCAGGACCATTAATGACCACCGCCCTCTGATGCAGGTTTAAATGTCGCGGCCGTAGACTATTTAAGCACCCCAAGACACTATGTACAACCTCCCCGAATTGCACGCCCTAAATCTGATCGACCTCCCGCATATAATGAATACCACATATAGTGATACGATCAACCACAGTCCACCCATCTGCATCCACCCCATCCCCCACCCACTCCCCCCAACTCCATAATTTTCGATTTTTCTCTATTAACACACATCCCCATAGCCTTGCCAAATATGTCAACAATTCTCCCAAACAAAACCCAATTGCTCCCGTGAACGTAATAACACAGTAGTATCATCAACATAACCCACAAGGGTTGGTCGACCACTACTCGGACCCCACGATGTCTCTATTCCCCGCCCACAAACAGCCCAGTAAAAAGGGTCCTGCATACATGCAAAAAACATTTGATACATGGGGCATCCCTGACGAATGCCCCTGCCATGTGTACAAAAACACCTAACTTGCCATTAATTTTTACTTTAAAACCCCCATTGTACAACGAACGGCCCACATGATGACCTCATTCCAAACCCTGCCATTTCATAAATTTCCACAGAACCTCTCTTTCCACACTATCAAAAGCGGCTCGCCAGTCTAAAGCCAAAACACCACCCCCCCCCTCACCCCGCATTCTTCAACAAACGCCCTGATATTCCCATGACCATCATACATTGACCTACCCGGCACACCAAACTGACTTTATGGATTACCTTATCAAACACTTTCTTTTAAATTTTATTCATCAATATTTTCGCAAATAGTTTATAGTCACTACCATCAACGATAGGGACGGTAGTCCTTATTCGCTAATGGCACATCACATTCCCAACTAAGACCAACACCGCCGTTTCGCTGAGACAGACCTAACACCCCCCCCCTCCTTCATCACATTGAGTAAACGAACCATAAAAGTCCGTATTACATCCAATGTTTTTATATAAAATTCACAAGGGATGCCATCAATGCCTGGAGCCTTCCCCCTTTCTCTTCCTTGTAGTGCCTCCCACACCTCTGCCTCAATATAGGCCCACCCATGAGAAGGCGATCATAATCATTTAACTCGCATCGTACGCCTCTCCCAAATCCGTATCGCATGCTCACTCACGTCTTTACTTTGCATCTGGATCTTACTCCAAGTATCGACATAAAAACTTATCCCCTCAGTTGTTATAAGACCTGTCCCTCACTATACCCGTCAACTTCATCCTGCACCACTAAACTCACAATTTCAGTCGCTTTTCGCCTTTTTGTCTGACTTGTAAGACACAAGCAGACGGCTTTTTCACCCCACAAAGCCTCCTCCACCCACTCGAAATGCGCGCCCCATCGAAAACCTTATTTTTCAATACTTGGGTTTGTTCTTTAATAGCATAGATCTCATCCACTGGGTAAACCCCAGATGCCTCTCCCTGTGCATAACATTGTCGTAGATGACCCTCCAGGTACCTCTGAAAACCATACTCCAAGCGAGTGGCCTCCTTACACCGATTCACATAAAAATCCTTAATTCGAGGCTTCACAACCTCATCCCACTGTCGTACTAAATCCCATCCCTCCCAGGAGTCTACTCCCATAGACGCCAGAAGTCCTCGAATAGTTCCCTATCACCCGCACTTTGTAGCATCCGCGTATTCAGTTTCCAGTATCCCTTAAAACGATGTGGGAGACCTCCCCAGTCACTACAAATCAACGATATGGGACGGTAGTCCTTAATCGCTAACGGCACATCACATTTCCTAACTAAGACCAACACCGCCGTACGCTGAGGACAGACCTAACACCCCCCCCCCTCCTTCATCGCATTGAGTAAACGAACCATAAAAGTCCGTATTACCTCCCAATGTTTGATATAAAATTCACAAGGGATGCCATCAATGCCTGGAGCCTTCCCCTTACTCATTCCTTGTAGTGCCTCCCACACCTCTGCCTCAGATATAGGCCCACCCATGAGAAGGCGATCATAATCATTTAACTCGCATCGTAACGCCTCCCCCCAAATCCCGTATCGCATGCTCACCCCACGTCCTTTTCTTTGCATCTGGATCTTACTCAAGTATCGACATAAAAACTTATCCCCTCAGTTGTTGTTAAGACCTTGTCCCTCACATACCCCTCAACTTCATCCGCACCACTAACTCACAAATTCAGTCGCTTTTCGCCTTTTTTCTGACTTTGTAAGACACAAGCAGACGGCTTGTCACCCCACAAAGCCTCCTCCACCCCACTCGAAATGCGCGCCCATCGAAAACCTTATTTTTCAAAAACTGGATTTGTTCTTTAATAGCATCGATCTCACCACTGGTAAAAACCCCCGATGCCTCTCCCTGTGCATAACATTGTCGTAGATGACCCTCCAGGTACCTCTGAAAACCATACTCCAAGCGAGTGGCCTCCTTTCACCGATTCACATAAAAATCCTTTAAATTTTCGAGGCTTCACAACCTCATCCCACTTCGTACTAAATCCCAAATCCCTCCCAGGAGTCTACTCCCATAGACCCCAGAATCCTCAAAATAGTTCCCTATCACCCCACTTTGTAACATCCCGTATTCAGTTTCCAGTACCCTTAAAACGATGTGGGAGACCTCCCCAGTCGAGGTCCACAAAAACTCCCCCCCGGTGGTCGGAGAAAATGACATTCAATACACGCACATTGTTTACGACCACCCGCCGAGACACATACACCCTATCTAAACATGCTGCATGGGCCCCTACGCACAAAAGTATCTCAAACCCCCAAAGTCACGTCCTCCGCGTACATCAACCAACCCCAAACCAGACAACAAGTCACCCAAAACAAGCAAACAGAACCCCGCCCCCCTGGGTCAACATCTTTACGGCGCACTACACAGTTCCAGTCACCACCTCCCAAACGTAATTTCGGGCAGGGACCTTTAAAATAATATACCAAGAAAATCTCTAACAAAAGTTTTTTTTAATATTAACATCATGGTTCACCGGCCCATATACCCCTACAAAACCAACTCTTCTACTACCCCAATCCCCACGGGACTCTAAACCACGCGACCCTCCCCCCCCCTTCCCCTCCCAATGTCTCAACACAAATGGGCTGGTCGCTTTTATCAACACAGCCACTCCACCCTTTCAGACGCCTGGAGTGATCACATAAAAGTCATAACCATCCATCTCAAACAAACTTCCCACTTTTTGGTTATTTCTTGCAAAAACACACATCCACTGCAAAACGATTCAACCACTCACGCACCTTCACACACTTCTGACAGATTTTCAAAACCCTTAACATTAACAGTTACACACCTAAATGTGTTAAAGGTGGCTTTCCTCTAGGGGCTACCACTCCCTTTTGTCTTTGCGCCGCAACACCCAAGCACTTCCCGCACCTTTGGCAATCCCCGTGATATTACCTGCTGTCCTGGACTCGCGCGAACCTCCCCCAACCCGTGATTTCCGACCACGTCTTCTTCCCTGAACGTTTTTCCAGGGGTCAAAACATCATCGGAGTCGGACGGGGGAGCCACACGCTTCCCCAGAAACAGCATCTCAGACATGTCAATACTTGGAGTGTTCTCCTTGTGAATTCTGCCCCAACAGTATGAAAACTCGAACTCTCCAAATCTCTCACTTCAGTTATCTGATCAGCGTCATCTGCACATAATTTTTCCCCCCCTCAAACACAACACAGAATCAGACTCAGCGATGCTAATAGGTCACTTAACCAGATACAATGTCGGCTTCCATCTCACCTGCCTCTCTTGCTAGAGGGATTTCACTGTTCACATGTTCCACCTCGTCAAGGAGGCAGTCCCAGGGAGAGTCACACAAGATGACTCTAGTAGCATGGCCCTATCAAACCTCACACTCCAGATGTCATACCGCGAGGTCCCCGACAACCTCCTCTTCCAGAGGCTGACGGGGTACCTCACCGTCAGGTCGACGACCACGCCCCGATGGGGGCTGGCGCTGGACACACTGAGCCGCTATGTGATCCAGAGCGCCGCAGAGGCGGCAAGTTCTTCTCTGTCCAGGGTACGTAACATACACCTGGAACGAAACTCCTCCAGTTGAACGTACGAAGGAATCGGCTGACGCAGGGACATTTTCAACGTAAATGACCCCCTCCTGAAGGCCATTACAGTGGCCGTCAGACCACCTACCCATGGTGACCAGGTGGATCTTCCCATAACGTTCAAAACGTCACGTATATCAACTTCATTGGCCTCAAAAGGCACGTTTCTCACACGTACCCACGTATAGTATCGTGAAACGTCATGCAACTGGACAGAAACTGCTGGGTGACTTGCTTACTTATATCCTGTACTGGGTCACAATCTTCTCGTACATCTGAGTGTCACAAAACTTGACGAAGATCCGTGTAGTTCCATTCAAGGCGACGCCACACAAGGATTCACGTTGAATGCCATAAGTATCACGAATTATTGCTGGCAGTAACACATTTACTGATTCGCCGGTGATAGATCCCTGCGTTAGTTGAATACAAACAGTATTAACACGGCGGCGAAACGCAGTCGCCATTGTTGTTGATGTTGTAAACACTCCTCCACCAGGTGTCGGGACTGAGGAGCAACACCTGACAACCGCTCAGCACAACGTCTGAGCAGAGAATGTGATAATGATAATTACTAAACAGTAAAGATGAATAATGATCATTACTAGGAGTGGAAAGATCAATGATGATCAATATTAGGACAGTAATGATCAATAATGATAATTATTATGACAGAAAAGATCAATAATGATCAATATTAAGACAGTAAAGAACGAAAATGATCAAAAGTAAGACAGTGAAGATCAATAACGATCATTATCAAGAGAGTAAAGATCACTAATGGTCAATACTAAAACAGTAAAGAACAATAATGATCATTACTATAAGAGTAAAGATCAATAAAGATAATTACTAGGACAGAAAAGATCAATAATGATCAGTATTAAGAGAGTAAAGATCAATAATGATCATTACTAAGACAGTAAAGATCAATAATGATTATTACTAAGACAGTAAATATTAATGATCATCATAAGACAGTAAATATCAATAACGATCAATATTAAGACAGTAAATATCAATAACGATCATTAATAAGACAGGAAAGATGAATAATGATCAATACTAAGAGAGTAAAGATCAATAATGATCAATACTAAAACAGTAAAGTTCAATGATAATTACTAAGACAGTAAAGATCAATAATGATCAATACTGAGACAGTAAATATCAAAAATGATCATTACTAAGGCAGTAAAGATCATTAATGATCAATAGTAAGACAGTAGAGATCAAAAATGATAATTACAAAAACAGTAAATATCAATAATGTTCATTACTAAGACAGTAAAGATCAATAATGATCAATATTAAGACAGTAAAGATCAATAATCATCATTACTAAGACAGTCAAGATCAATAATGATCAATACTAAGGCAGCAAAGATCAATAATGATCATTACTAAGACAGTAAATATCAATAATGATCAATACTAAGACAGCAAAGATCAATAATGATAATTACTAAGACAGTAAATATCAATAATGATCAATACTAGAACAGTAGATTCAGTAACGATCATTACTAACTCAATGAAGATCGATAATGATCATTACTAAGACAGTAAAAAGTCAATAATGATCATTACTAATACAGTAAAGATCAATAATGATCATTACTGAGGCAGCAAAAATCAGTAATTATCATTACTAAGAGAGTAAAGATCAATAATGATCATTACTAAGAGATTAAAGATAATAATGATCATTATTAAGTCAGTAAAGATCAATAATGATAATTACAAAAAATAAAGATCAATAATGATCATTACTAAGACAGAAAAGATCAATTATGATCATTAGTAAAACGGTAAAGATCAATAATGATCAACACTAAGACTGCAAATATCAATAATGATCAATAATAAGACAGAAAAGATCAATAATGATCATTAGTAAAATAGTAAAAATAAAAAATAATACTAAGACATTAAAATCAATAATGATAAAAAATAAGACAGTATAGATCAGTAACGATCATTATTAAGTCAGTAAAGCTCAATAATGATCAATACAAAGACTGTAAAGATCATTAACGATAATCATTAAGTCAGTAAAGATGAATAATGATCAATACTAAGACAGTAAAAATGAATAATGATCATTACTAAAACAGTAAAGATCAATAATGATCAATACTAAGGCAGCAAAGAACATTAACGATAATTATTAAGTCAGTAAAGATGAATAATGATCAATGCTAAGACAGTAAAGATCAATAATTATTATTACTAAGACTGAAAAGATCAACAATGATAATTACTAGGACAGTAAAGATCAATAATGATCAATACTAAGACAGTAAAGATCAATAATTATCATTACTAACACAGTAAATGTCAATAATGATCAATATTAAGACAGTAAAGATCAATGATGATCATTACTAATTCAGCAAAGATCAATGAAGATCATTAAAAAGAAAATAAAGATCAATAATGATCATTACTAAAACAGTAAAGATCAATAATGATCATTAGCAAAACAGTAAATATCAATAATTATCAATACTGAGACATTAAAGATAAATAATGACCAATAAAAACAGAGTAAAGATTATTAACAATCATTATTAAGTCCGTAAAGATCAATTATGATCAATTCTAAGACAGTGAAGATCAATAATGATCATTACTAAAGCAGTAAAGATCAATAATGATAATTACTAAGACAGTAAAGATCAATAATGATCAATACTAAGAGAGTAAAGATCAATAATGATCATTACTAAGGAAGTAAAGATCAATGATGATCAATAGTAAGACAGTAAAGATCAATTATGATAATTACTAAAACAGAAAAGATAAAAAATGATAATTACTAAGACAGTAAAGATCAATAATGATAATTACTAAGACAGTAAGGATCAATAATGATCAATACTAAGAGAGTAAAGATCAATAATGACCAATACTGAAACAGTAAAGATCAATAATGATAATTACTAAGACAGTAAGGATCAATAATGATCAGTAATGATCATTATTAAGAGAGTAATGATCAATAATGATCAATAGTCAGACAGTAAAGATCAATAATGATCAATACTTAGAGAGTAAAGATCAATAATGATCATTACTAAGAGAGTAAAGATCAATAACGATCAATTGTGAGGGGAAAAGATCAGTAGATAGGAGTAACAAGGGAGTATATAGTAACAATAGTTTCATTGCCCGTCACAGCTCCCACTATTCCCCCCCCCTTTTTTCCCCCTCCCTGAAAGTGATAGTTTGAGTGCCGGCCACTTGTTAAGGTAGGGTCAGTCTAGCTCCCGCTATCCCTTCCCCTCCTTCTTCCCCCCCCCCCCCGAAAGGTGACGTGTGAGGCTCCGGTCAAACAGTAAATCACTCGACTCACAGCTCCCAACACTACTGTAAGTACATGCCTGCTCATATTCTAGTGGACTTATTGGTTGAAAGCTTCACTTTTGACCAATAATTAACTTAGTCCTTTCAGTCTTGATAGGTTAAATGTTTTAATAATCACCACATCTTTTAGGTATTGTACTTATCATGGAGAGTGATTTCTTAAGCAGTGGGTAATCTGTCTCTCTTTACAGCTTGAAAGGACAGAGAGGGTCACCTGCCAATCAACGAGTAGAATTGAAGGAGACGGACTAACGTTCTGAGACGTCCCAATTTCTGATCCACTTACCTGTTTGTTTATGCAAGTAGCAGGATATAACCCCTCATCATTGCAGTGGAAAAAAAAACCTGCTTTCCTGTCATCTGGACGGATTATTGACGGCTATAAAATCTGTGAAGAACGAGCCGGTGGGTTGTCATCAACACCTGCGACCCCCCCTCCCCCCATCATCGGCAACGGCTACGATTTCAACAACACGCAGTGTCACCAACACCAGACACCCAAGTTTTATATATATATATATATTAGCATTGAATTCGGATATCATTTATATTTTTCATTTTTCATTTTCTTTAAGGTAAGATTAATATTTCATATTTAAGTGTTTTATATTTTATATTTTCTAAATAATAAAGTGTTTGTTTGTCAGTTTTTGTTCTTTTTCTATTCATTAATTTTCCTCACGAGAAGCCAGCCTTGATAATACTGTCTGAAGTTGTTACAGGGCTGAGTAAGCCTTCACAAGTGGCGACCTTGCCAGGATCAACTCGACTGAATCAAGATTCAACTCCATCTCGAATCTACCATTGGAACTTCAACGCCGCATACCACAGACGTTTACCACCAGCTATGAGTAATCATTCTCTATGGTAGGACTACGGTACAGGTATTTAAAAGATTTGGTGATTGTTATAGTCTCAATTTATTGTAAGTCAAGTCAGGCAGGATATAATATTTAATTCTGCCACCTTTTTGTTCGAGCTTGAAACACTTTGGAGGATTAGACTCTAGGGACCCGAGATTTTCCAGTGACAATTTATTTCATTGAGCTCTTTATTTTATCAAGGGAACTGTCTTAGGACACTCTTGATTTGTTGGTGAGAAGATTGGATGGTCAAGGGACCCCATTCTACTTACTGTTTGCTCGGAGCCGGCATAGAACCCTTCGTTTTCATTAATACATATTGTTTAATTGAAGTAGGGGTCGAGCCCTCTGGTTTATTTGCAGTTTGAGCGGAGCAGGAATTGAACCCTCCGTTTTCTTTAATACCCGTTTCATTTCCCCTGATAGTTTAAGTTATTCTTGCAAGCATGGAAGAATACCAGTTTTGGATGAACGCTGGAAGTAAGTTAGGAATAACAGGGAAAAATTTAGAATCTTTCATTAGTGCTAAGATCCAGGAAAGACTTGAAAGAGAGAGAACTGAGAGAGAGAAAAGACAGAAATTGAAAGAGAAGAAGAAAGGGAGAGAGAGAGAATCAAAAGAGAAGAGAATAAGGAGAGAGAAAGAATAGAGAGAGAGAATCAAGAAAGATAGAAAGAGAAAGAGAGGATAAAAAGGAGAGATATCGAATTGAAAGAGAAAACCAAGATAGACAGTTAGAAAGAGAGAGAGAAGAAAAAAGGAGCGTGATAGACTTGATCGTGAGGAGAGAGCTAGAGTACGTGAGGAACAAGTTCAATTAAGTGAACTTGAGGAAAGAGCTAAAGCTAGAGAACGTGAGGAAAAAGCTAGAGAACGTGAGGAAAAAGCTAGAGAATGTGAGGAAAAAGCTAGAGAAATTAAGTTAATAGAGAGAGAAAAGGATCGCGATCTCGAAAAAGCTCACCTTGAATTAGAGAATAAAAAGTTAACTCTTACACAACAACAATTAGAGGAAGGAGTAATTGAACATTATGCAGCTAGTGCACATATTCCAACACCTAATTTACCTCCCTTCACAGAGGGTGAAACATTACTTCATACATTATCAGGTTTGAAAATACCGCTACCCTCTGTGAATGGCCTGCTGACACCTGGGCTACCAGGTTAGGAATGTTATTTTCTGGTACAGCCTTGAATATCTATGCAACTTTGTCGCAGGATATCATATGTAATTATAACCTACTGAAGAAGGCAATCCTTAAAGCATATCAAAAATCCACAAATTCTTACAGGAAAGATTTCAGCCTGGCCAGAACTTTCAGCAGTTACAGGTAACACTCTTTCGTTTGTTCGACTTTTGGATAGAGAGTTCAGGAATTGATCACAGTTATGAATCTCTTAGAGACTTCATGGTTGCTGACCAGTTCCTGACAGCTCTTCCCCATCAGATACGAACATTCATCAGAAAACGTAACCTGATTAAAGCTGAGGAAGTTGCTGAGGCTGCTGACCTGTATGCTGAGGCTCACAATTCCTATAAAGACCTAAAGGGATCGAACCCTAAGGGCAAGGGTTCATCAGACCTTAAGAAATCAAAGCATCTAGTGGAAAGTAAAATGACTTCTTTTATTCCTGTTTGTCATTTGTGTGGTGTTAAAGGACATAAACGTCCAGATTGTCCTTCTAAGAAGGTCGAAAAAGTTGGAAGATGTTTTAAAGACTGTAATCACCAAGCACCCTTCTGTTCAGGAACAGTTAATGGACTTAATGTATCTACCATTTTACGAGACACTGGATGCATATGTATAGTCATTTCTGATGAGCTGTTCCCTAACCTTAAACATAAGAACATAAGAACATAAGAAAGGAGGAACGCTGCAGGAGGCCTGTTGGCCCATACTAGGCAGGTCCTTTACAATTCATCCCACTAACAAAACATTTGCCCAACCCAATTTTCAATGCCACCCAAGAAATAAGCTCTGATGTGAAAGTCCCACTCAAATCCAACCCCTCCCACTCATGTACTTATCCAACCTAGATTTGAAACTACCCAAAGTCCCAGCCTCAATAACCCAACTAGGTAGACTGTTCCACTCATCAGCTACCCTATTTCCAAACCAATACTTTCCTATGTCCTTTCTAAATCTAAACTTATCTAATTTAAATCCATTACTGCGGGTTTCTCTCTTGGAGAGACATCCTCAAGACCTTATTAATATCCCCTTTATTAATACCTATCTTCCACTTATACACTTCGATCAGGTCTCCCCTCATTCTTCGTCTAACAAGTGAATGTAACTTAAGAGTCTTCAATCTTTCTTCATAAGGAAGATTTCTAATGCTATGTATTAATTTAGTCATCCTACGCTGAATGTTTTCTAACGAATTTATGTCCATTTGTAATGCGGAGACCAGAACTGAGCTGCATAATCTAGGTGAGCCTTACTAATGATGTATAAAGCTGCAGTATGACCTCTGGACTTCTGTTGCTTACACTTCTTGATATAAATCCCAGTAATCTATTTGCCTATTACGTACGCTTAGGCATTGTGTCTTGGTTTAAGGTTGCTGCTCACCATAACCCCAAGTCCTTTTGCAATCTGTATGGCTAAGTTCTACAATCATTTAACTTATAAGTACTAGGGTTATTGGCACATCCAAAGCTTCAGAACCTTGCATTTATCTACATTGAACTGCATCTGCCACTTTTCTGACCAAGAATAGAGTTTGTTTAAATCCTCCTGAAGTTCCATAACATCTACGTTTGAATCAATTATCCTACCTATCTTTGTGTAATCGGCGAATTTGCTCATATCACTAGTAATTCCCTCATCAAGATCATTGATATATAATTATAAACAACAACGGGCCCAAGACTGACCCCTGTGGAACGCCACTTGTTACAGATCCTCACTCGGATTTAAACCCCCAAATTATGGACACTCTCTGTTCCTGTCAGTGACCCATGACTCGATCCACGAGAGCACTTTTCCCGCAATGCCATGAGCTGCCACTTTCTTTTAACAGTCTATGGTGCGGAACTCTATCAAAAGCCTTACAAAAATCTAAGTAAATAATATCAAATTCTTTATTGTGGTCAACAGCCCCAAAGCTTACTGAAGAAAGTTAAAATTAGTTAGACAAGACCGGCCTCTTGTGAATCCAAGCTGAGTAATCATTAATCAAGCTATGCTTATCAAGATGGCTTCTTATAAATCTCAGCTATAATTGACTCTAGTAATTTGCCTACAATTGAAGGTCAGGCTTTTTGGGCGGTAATTTGACGGTAACGACTTGTCCCCTGTTTTAAAAATAGGAATTACATTAGCCATCTTCCGCCCTATTTAGAACTACACCTGTTTGAAGAGATAAATTAAAAATATTAGTTAATTGGTTCACGAGTTCCATTTTGCATTCCTTAAGAACCCTTGAAAAAACCTCATCAAGACCCGGCGACTTATTTTGCTTCAGTCTGTCTATCTGCTTCACAACCATCTCACTAGTGACTGTGATGTTACATGTAAAAATTAATTACTGGAATATTGTTAGTGTCTTCCTGTGTAAAAACTGAGAGAAAATAATTATTTAAAATCAAGCACATTTCATTCTCTTTGTCAGTAAGGTGTCCATAGTTATTTTTAAGGGGACCTATCTTATCTCTAACTTTTGTTCTATAGACCTGGAAAAAACTTTTTGGGTTAGTTTTAGAATCCCTAGCAACTTTAATTTCATTCCTCTGCTATACTTTCAGACTACTTGGGGCGTACAGACACTTTTCCTACCATCCGTTGTTACATTAGGTCTAAATAGTTCACAGGTTGGTCTGAAGCCGTACTAGCTCCCATCACTTCTTGCTCCGTACTAATAGGTAATGTAAAAGGTGCCATTCTTCCTTCTGAGGATGACCTTTCATCACCAAAGGTGGACATAAGCTTTTCAGATCCTCTTCCTGTAGAGTCAGAGAAGCCCCTCGAAAGTCCAGATGAGACAATGTCTCGTGAGATTCATGTGGGATTTTTTTTTTTTAAATTTTAT
>NC_069477.1:28347907-28403596 GCF_026875155.1 Cherax quadricarinatus | reverse complement strand
CTCCCTGTGGGTCATTAGAGAGGGCGGGAAAGCTGCGGCCCCTTGAAAGGGGGCAACTGCCTAGAAATGGAAGACAGCAAATGAGTCCCTTTTTTTAAAGAAAGGAAACAAAACGAGGAAAACTAAGCCTGTGTCTCTGACAGTTAGAATGCAAAGTCTGGAGAAATTATCAGGAGGGAGTGGTGGAACACCGGGAAACGGAAAAAGATTTTAAATAAAAACAACTGGGTTCAGGAAGTAAATCCTGGTCACAAACCTTCTGGGTTTTATAAAAGGTGACAGAAGCAAGACACGAGAAGAGGGGGTGGGTTGATTGCTTTTTCCCCCTAGACTGCAGAAGGCTTTTGACACAGTTCCTCAAAAGGGAATTACGCAGAAGCTGGAGGATCGGGCCCAAAAACGGGGAGGGCACTGCAAGGGTCGAGAATCCCTGACGGCGGGCAACAAGAGTCTTGGACGTGAAGGGTATCACAGTGGACGTCTGCGAGCGGGGCAAACAGGGTCTTTCTAGGACCAGTGCTATTTTTGTATATGCAAACGACATGATGGAAGAAATAGACTCTGAAGTGTCCCTTTTTGCAGATGTTTAAAGCGATGGGAAGAATTAATCGGATGATATAGGCAGGACTGCAAAGACCTGGACACGCGTACATGTGGCCAAAAACGGGCTTCTCGAAATCAGCCCTCCCAAATTGCAAAGTCATGAAGTTTGGGGGAGGGGAAAAAGAAGACCGCAACAGAGATAGGATGGTGGACAAAGACTACAGACCTCACCAAGAAAACCGGGGGTGACCAAAACCCCGGCACGTCCCCGGGGGCACAACAAACAAATAACTACTCAGCATACGGGCCCCCGGGCCAAACCTGGTAGGGCTTTCCGATACCTTAACAAGGAATCGTTCAAGACACTGACACTGTGTTGTTAGCCCATACGGGGTATGCAGCACCATCGGAACCCCAACGGTCAAGCACGTCAAGAAGTTAAGAAAGTACAAAAGGTTTGCAACAAGGCTACCAAGCTCAGGGAAAATCGTACGAGGAAAGATTGAGGGGGAAAACGGACTGACGACAATGGAGGGGAAAAAGAAGGGGCAGAGGAGACATGAAAACGACAAACAAGATATGCGGGGAATAGACAAGGGACAGAGATGGATGTTCCAGAGAGGGACACGAAACAAGGGGTCACAACTGGAAGCTGAAGACTCGACAGTCACAGGGGCTTAGGAAAATTTCTCATCATAGAGTCGCAGGGAAATGGAAACCCAGCAAAAAGGGGGGCAGGAACCATACAAGGTTTTAAGAAGAGATATGACAAAGCTCAGGAAGCAGAGAGGGAGAGGACCCAGTCTAGACCCCTGCAACCACAATTACGTGAGTACACACACACACGACACACACACACACAAAGACAGGATGTTCCAGAGATTGGACACAGTAACAAGGGGACACAGTTGGAAGTTAAAGACACAGATGAATCACAGGGAAGTTCGGAAGTATTTCTTCAGCCACAGAGTAGTCAGGAAGTGGAATAGTTTGGGAAGCAAAGTAGTGGAGGCAGGATCCAAACATAGCTTTAAGCAGAGGTATTACCTGGAGTTTACCTGGAAAGAGTTCCGGTGGTCAACGCCCCCGCGGCCCGGTCTGTGACCAGGCCTCCTGGTGGATCAGAGCCTGATCAACCAGGCTGTTACTGCTGGCTGCACGCAAAACTACGTACGAGCCACAGCCCGGCTGGTCAGGAACCGACTTTAGGTGCTTGTCCAGTGCCAGCTTGAAGACTGCCAGGCTGTTGGAACCCCCATGTCTCGAGGCAGTTGAACATCTCGACACTTATTGTATGGTCTCTTAACGTGCTAGTGACGCCCCTGCTTTTCATTGGGGAGATGTTGCATCGTCTGCCAAGTCTTTTGCTTTCGTAGTGAGTGATTTTCGTGTGCAAGTTCGGTACTAGTCCCTCTAGGATTTTCCAGGTGTATATAATCATGTATCTCTCCCGCCTGCGTTCCAGGGAATACAGGTTTAGGAACCTCAAGCGCTCCCAGTAATTGAGGTGTTTTATCTCCGTTATGCGCGCCGTGAAGGTTCTCTGTACATTTTCTAGGTCAGCAATTTCACCTGCCTTGAAAGGTGCTGTTAGTGTGCAGCAATATTCCAGCCTAGATAGAACAAGTGACCTGAGGAGTGTCATCATGGGCTTGGCATCCCTAGTTTTGAAGGTTCTCATTATCCATCCTGTCATTTTTCTAGGCAGATGCGATTGATACAATGTTATGGTCCTTGAAGGTGAGATCCTCCGACATGATCACTCCCAGGTCTTTAACGTTGGTGTTTCGCTCTATTTTGTGACCAGAATTTGTTTTGTACTCTGATGAAGATTTAATTTCCTCGTGTTTACCATATCTGAGTAATTGAAATTTCTCATCGTTGAACTTCATATTGTTTTCTGCGCCCACACTGAAAGATTTGGTTGATGTCGCCTGGAGCCTTGCAGTGTCTGCAATGGAAGACACTTTCATGCAGATTCGGGTGTCATCTGCAAAGGAAGACACAGTGCTGTGGCTGTCATCCTTGTCTATGTCAGATATGAGGATGAGGAACAAGATGGGAGCGAGTACTGTGCCTTGTGGAACAGAACTTTTCACCGTAGCTGCCTCGGACTTTACTCTGTTGACTACTACTCTCTGTGTTCTGTTAGTGAAGAAATTATAGATCCATCGACCGACTTTTCCTGTTATTCCTTTAGCACGCATTTTGTGCGCTATTACGCCATGGTCACACTTGTCGAAGGCTTTTGCAAAGTCTGTATATATTACATCTGCATTCTTATTGTCTTCTAGTGCATCTAGGACCTTGTTGTAGTGATCCAATAGTTGAGACAGACAGGAGCGACCTGTTGCCCTGGGTTGTGTAACTGATGGGTTTCTAGATGGATGGTGATCTTGCTTCTTAGGACCCTTTCAAAGATTTTTATGATATGGGATGTTAGTGCTATCGGTCTGTAGTTCTTTGCTGTTGCTTTACTGCCCCCTTTGTGGAGTGGGGCTATGTCTGTTGTTTTTAGTAACTGTGGGACGACCCCCGTGTCCATGCTCCCTCTCCATTGGATGGAAAAGGCTCGTGATAGGGGCTTCTTGCAGTTCTTGATGAACACGGAGTTCCATGAGTCTGGCCCTGGGGCAGAGTGCATGGGTATGTCATTTATCGCCTGTTCGAAGTCATTTGGCGTCAGGATAACATCGGACAGGTTTGTGTTAACCAAATTCTGTGGCTCTCTCATAAAAAAATCATTTTGATCTTCGACTCTCAGTCTGGTTAGCGGCTTGCTAAAAACTGAGTCATATTGGGACTTGAGTAGCTCACTCATTTCCTTGCTGTCATCTGTGTAGGACCCATCTTGTTTAAGTAGGGGCCCAATACTGGACGTTGTTCTCGACTTTGATTTGGCATAGGAGAAGAAATACTTTGGGTTTCTTTCGATTTCATTTATGGCTTTTAGTTCTTCCCGCGATTCCTGACTCCTATAAGATTCCTTTAGCTTTAAGTTCGATGCTTGCAATTTCTCTGACCAGTGTCTCCCTACGCATTTCAGATATATTGACCTCTTTTAGCCGCTCTGTTATTCTTTTCCGTCGCCTGTAAAGGGAGCGCCTGTCTCTTTCTATTTTACATCTACTCCTCCTTTTTCTTAGAGGAATAAGCCTTGTGCATACATCGAGTGCCACCGAGTTAATCTGTTCTAGGCATAAGTTGGGGTCTGTGTTGCTTAGTATATCTTCCCAGCTTATATCGGTTAGGACTTGGTTTACTTGGTCCAACGGTATAGGGAGAGTGACCTAGTAGCGACCAGTGAAGAGGCGAGGCCAGGAGCTTGGACTCGACCCCTGCAACCTTAACTAGGTGAGAACTAGGCGAGTACACACACACACACACACACACACACACACATATGTGTACACATTCTCATCAGCACATCTGCACTCTCCCACACGGTTGTTGAAACTATTCATAGAGAATTAACATAATTTTTCATTATGTAATTTAAATTTTCTTAAGAAAATGGAATGAAAGTTACGATGCTTTGATGACATTATTTAGGAAAAGATGTAAATATGTGAAGAAGTGACTAACTGGAGAGACTTGTGAGCATAATATGATTAATGAATCTCAGCAAAAGTTCACCAGAGGTCGTTCCTGCCCGACAAATTTACTGACTTTCTTCAATAGAACATTTGAGGCAGTTGACAGTGATAAAGAATATGATATTGTTTATTTGGATTTTATTAAAGTCTTCGACAGAGTGCCTCACAAGAGACTCTTATGAAAAGTGGCAGCTCATGGTATAGGAGGTAAAGTTCTAGCATGGACAGAGGCATGGCTTACCAACAGAAAGCAGAGTTTCCATCAATGGTGTCAAATCTGAATGGGGATTACTTACTAGTGGCATTCCACAAGGATCAGTTTTGGGCCCTCTGTTGTTCATAATTCACATTAATGAACTTGATGAAGGGATTACAAGTGACATGAGCAAATTTGTTGATGATACAAAGATAGGCCATATGATTCATTCTGAGGAGGATTTCAATGAACTTCAGGAGGATTTGGTCAAATTAATGTCTTGGTCTGAAAAATGGCAGATGAAGTTCACTGTGGATAAGTGTAAGGTACTAGCCCTTGGTAATGAAAATAACCCTCGAAGCTATAAACTAGGTGAAGTAGAACTTGATCATACAGAATGTGAAAAAGACTTGGGAGTCATGGTAAGCAGAACTGAAGCCAAGGACAGCTGTGCTAAGTGTGCGTAACAAGGCTTAACAGATTACTTGGATTTATTTTTAAAGTATAAGTACAGAACCGTCCAAAAGTTTATTTTAAGCTTCTATTAAATCACTAGTGAGGACCACATTTAGTTTTGATGCTCAGTTTTGGTTTCTTACTTCGGATGGATTAGACTTCATTTAGAGAACATTACAGAGAAGAAAGAATAAATAGTTCCTGACTTTGGACAGAATCTTCTCCAGGACCTGAGGGACTGACAACCTCAAATCTACGACTCAAGGGACGTTGGCTGTTACTTCTCTTCACAATCTCTACTGCTCTCGGCCTATTTTCTGTACTTCGACTGAAGAGCCTATCCTGTGTAGGCGAAACGTTTCGGAATAAAGTTGGCCTAATCTTGCTATCGGTCTTACCTACCATGATTCTTCTTTGAGATTTAATGTCTGCCATAGGCTTAGTTTTTTGTTTTAAGTAAGTCAGAATATGTGGTTTAAAACAGTCATATTTATTTTAATATCTCAGAGAGTATTGTATTCTCCATTATAAATGGCTGCTTTGATATTCTCACCAACATTTCTGGAGCAACTGCCACTGTGTGTGTGTGTGTGTTACTCACCTAGTTGAGGTTTGCGGGGGTGAGTCCGAGCTCCTGGCCCCCGCCTCTTCATGAAGCGCTAATAGGGTCACTCTCCTGAGCCGTGAGCTTTATCACACTCGGCTTAAGATCTTACCCCCCTGGATCCTGCAATCCACTACATCGACCTTCCAAACTATTCCTCTTTACTGACTACTCTGTGGCTGAAGAAATACTTCCTAACATCCCTGTGATTCATCTGTGTTCTTCAGCTTCCAACGTCGTCCCTTGTTACTGTGTCCAATCTATGGACTCCTGTCTTTGTCCACCTTTCCAATTCCTCCAGTTTTTTTGTATTGTCCTTATCATGTCCACCCTATCTCTCTGTCTCAGTGTCGTGTGGTTGATTTCCTTAAACTCTCCTCGTAGGACATACCTCTTTGCTCTGGATAGTCTTGTTGAAAACTTTTGCATATTTGCTCAGATTGTAGAAACCGAAGTTTAATCGTAAGTAACCATTTACAGAATTCATTACCTTTGTAACCTTGTGAGCTCATTACCTTTGTACCTAGTTCAGCTATCAAAACTTTGGGGGCCCAGTCCTGGACCATTACGTACCTCTGTAATCTGTAATTACTTTGTAACTTGTCATGATTGTGACCAGGAATTTCCTGGAGTTCATTTCCTTTGTAAATTGTGAGTTCTTAACCTTTGTAAATTGTGAGTTCATTACCTTTGTAAATTGTGAGTTCATTACCTTTGTATATTTGGTTTCTTACCTCTGTAACTTGCTCAGTATCAAAACTTTGGGTCCAGTCCCTGGACCAATTATGTACCTCGTATTTTTTGACTACCCCCACAGGTTTGGGGGGAAAAATGGGGGGTGCTAATAAACAATAAAAAAACTAAACTTCACGTGCTGGCTGGGTGGGGGTTTCCCAAACGGTGCCGCAATCCAATATGGGCCTAACGTCAGGTGTACAGGTCTGAATGATTCCTTATTAAGATGTCGGAAGCTGTTTTTGAGGTTTGAGGGCCCATAGCTGCAGCAGTTTTTTGGGTTTTGATGTGCGTTCAGGAGATGTCCCGGGTGTTATACTCCCCCAAGATTTTTTTTCCTTGAGTGAGGTTTTAGCTCTGCCCCCAGACTGTCCCGTCGCAGCCTTCTTTCCCCTTTCCCCAACTTAAAGACTTTGCACTTGGGGGGATTGAACTCCAGGAGCCAATTGCGGGCCAGGCTGCAGCCTGCCAGACCTTTGTAGTTCTGCCTGGGTTTTGATCGAGTGAAAATTTTTATCAATTCCTCACCAACAGGGACATCAGAGTTATTCCTTTTCCCTCTGTCGTTCACAAATACCCGAAACAGCCTGGTCCCGGACTGACCCCCCGCGGGACCCCGTGGTCCAGGTGCCCACTGGAAAAACCTGCAACGTACCAGACCGCTGCTGTCTTCCTGACAAATTTCCCCGATCCATTGTGTGCCTTCCCTGTTATCCCGCTTGGGCCCCATTTTGCCAACTCTTGTGTGGGAAAGTGTCAAACGCCTTCTTGCAGTCCAAAAAATGCCAAACCACCCACCCCCCTCTCTCTTTTCTTCTGCTGTCACCATGTCATAGAACTCCAGTAGGTTTTTACAAGGTTTCCCGTCCCCCGAAACCCTGTGGCTGGTTTATGAGGGGCGTTTCCCTTTTAGGTGTTCCACCACTTCTCCTGAAAATCTTCTCCATGATTTTGCTACTTAAGTCAGGGGCACTGGTCTGTAGTTTAAATGTTTCATATTGCCCCTTTTTTTAAAATTGGGACTCATTTGCGTCTTCCATGCCTCAGGAAATCTTCTTTTTTCGATAGATTTATTGAATATTGTTGTTAGGGGTAACATGGCCTCTGCCCCCTCTCTCAATACCCATGGAGAGAGTTATTGGCCCATTGCCTTTGAGGTATCTAGCTCACTCAGACCTCTTCATTTCTTCCCGTTGTGTGCACTGTCCGCACTTGGTTGTGTGCCCCCCTCTCCGTTTTCGGGAGTCCCTTCTGTCTCCTCCGTGACATTCTTTGAATCTTTTTTGGATTTTCTTAATCTTCACGTATTTCTTGTTGTCTCCCTCCTTCCTTCCTTAGCCTGTTACCTGGTCCTTCTGTTTTTTTCCTTGATGTGGCTTTTTACAAAACATTTTTGGGGGTCAGTTTTTTGGCTTTCGCTGTATGTCATTTTATATTTTTTTGGGGGCCCCCTTTTTATCTGTGCATATTCGTTTCTGGCTCTACGACTGTTCTCCTTATTTCCTGGGCCCTTTCCCTTTCTATATTTTTCCTTTCCCCTATCCCCTTTGGGTTTTTTGCCTTCCTGCCCCTTTTGGGGGAAAACTGGCTCCCCGGGCTTTTTAAATATTCCTTTTTCCCCTTGGTACAAACCTCTCCTCAGCCTCCCTTTCTTTTGTTGCTACATATTCCTCCTTTTTAAATGGCTTCCCTGCCCGTTCTTGTCCCACTGAACCCCGTTCAGGTTTCCTCATTCTGTGTAGTCCCTTTCTTGTAGTTTGGCTTCATTCGTCCCGGGCCTTCCCGTTCTCCCCCCACTTGTGCTCTACTGTGTATTCGAAGCTTAAAAAACCCTTGGTCACTGGCCCCCAAGGGGTCTTTCATATGTGATGCCCCATATTCACTATCAAAGGGGTTTTCTAAGTCCAGCCTTGGGTTCATCCTCTCCTCTCCTCTTGTAGGTCCCTTACTGTTGGCACATGAAGTTTTCCATCCACCCCCATCTCTTAGCCCTCATGTATCTTGGGCCCCATGTGGGTCCAATTTCCCCCAAATCGTTTCCCCTTTGATCAGGAGCTTTGCCCTGCTGCATGACTCTTCTGGCCACTCTAGCCAGTGTGTAAACCACGCTCTATTGCTCTCGTCGTACTTTCCCTTGGCCCCCTGCTGTTCTGTGGGGGGTTTATACTCATGCTATTACCCCCCTTGGGCCCCTCCAGAGTGAAGTTTCCCCGTATGAAATCACTTTCTTCTCCGCTTTTCCTCTCTCCAGCTCTAAAAATTTCCCAGCGTTTTTTGTCAAAAAACCACTCCTCCCCCCCCTGTTCCCTCTGTCTTTCCTCAGGTTTTGGGGTATCCGTTGGAAAAGGCATCTTTTCATACCTGTAAGTTTGGGTTTCTGGAGGCTATGAATCGGTGATGCTTCTCTGACCTTTCATGCCACTCCCCCCCACTTATTTTTTATTCCATCAGCGTTTGTGTACCTACCTTCAGTTTCTTTCCCAAACCCTTTGGGGTTTTTGGGGGGACCTGTGAGGGGGGGAGACCTGGTGGCTATGTGGGGATTCTATAGCTCGGTGTTGGGGGGAGGTGGGGGTATGGTTGTAGTGGGGTTTTTGGGGATGGTGGATAGGTTGTAGGGGTTTTGAGAATGTTTTTGTGTGTGCTTTTCCCTTGCTGTTTGTTCTGTTGACTGCCTCTGCGGGTTCCCTCCTTGTCTTTTTTTCCCGCTCCTTTCGCTTTTTTTTTCCCCCTCCCCCAGCTGCTGTCGTTCTGATTTTTTCTGTCTTGTTAGGAAACCCTGTTCTCTTCCCGGTTTTCAATCGTGTTTTTCTTGGAGGATCCTGTTCGCATGTTTCGTCCCGAGAATCAGCTTGATTGTCGGTTTTCCTCTTCGAGTACCCCCTATTTCTGAAAATTTACAATCCGTCCATCTCTTTCCCCTATTTCCGTGATGATTTTCTCAATCCCTTTCTTTCTTCCTGTGCCTTTCAGTGTGTGCCTTTCCTCTCTCTCTGAACCCCAGGTTTTAAACACTGATTTTCCCTTTCTTCCTCCCATTGCCTCCCCTCTGTGCTTGGATCTCCCTGTATGTGTCGTTTCTCCCTTTGATTTTTCCAGTGGCTTTTGATACCCTGGTTGTGCCTCGCATTCGACCTACCCCCCTTCCTCGCAACCACTGTTTTTTTCCCTTTACTCCTTGGTCCTCCTTCCCAGGCGATATGCCCTTAGCAAAATTTCAAAATTTCCCTTTCCTTCTTTTTCGGCCTCGCAGCTTATTTGTTCTTCTCTGGTACTGCCCCTGTAATCGTTTTCAGTTTTTATTCAACTTCTAGGACCCCCATCTTGGCTACGGCATTTTCCTTTTTGCCTCCCAATTCTTTTTCTCCCTTTTCCAACCTCCTTTCCAATTTTCCGAGAGCTCTTTCTCCCTTTTTTCCCGAAAGCTCTCCTAATTTTCTCCCCCCCTCTTGTTCCTCCTTTTCCATGTCCTCCATCCACTCCTCCCTACCAGAAAAACCCTTCTCTCTAACCTTTGGGTTTCCCGCGAGTCCCCACCTTTTTTTTTTTTTTTTTTTTTTGAAGAAAAGAGAAGGGGGAAAAGGGAGAGGGGGGGGAGAGGTGAAGGGAAGAGTAGGAGAGGGAGAGTTAGAAGGGAAAATGGGGAAGAGAGAGAGCAAGGAGAGAGAGAGCAAAGAGAGAGAGAAGGGGAGAGAGAAGAGAGAGGGAAGGGGGGGAGGGGAGAGAAGGAGAGAAAGAGAAGGCAAAGAGGGGGAAGAGAGGGGCAGAGGGGGGAGAAGGGGGAAAGAGGGGGAAATGGAAGAGCGGAGGGGAGGAGGTAGGGGGAGAGGGGGGGGGAGGGGGGGGAGAGATGGGGAAAAGGGAGAGGGGAGATAATGGGGGGGAGAGATGTTAGAGGGGGAAAGATTTAGAGGGGGGGAGGTGTTAGAGGGGAAGGATGTTAGAGGGGGAGATGGGGAGGGAAGAGAGAGAGAGGAAAATAGGTTTTTGGGGTGATGGTAGGAGAGAGATATAGGTAAAGAGGGTGGTGTGTGGTGTGTGGGTTTTTTGTGTGTGTGTGTTGTGTGTGTGTGTTGTGTGCGGTTGTTGTGTGTGCATGTGTGTGTGTGTGTGTGTTGTGTGTTTGTTGTGAGTGGTTGGTGTGTGTTGGTGTCGTGTGTGTTGTGTGTGGTTGTGTGTGTGTGTGTGTGTGTGTTGTGTTGTGGTGTTGTGTGGTGTTGTTTGTGTTGTGGTGTTGTTGTGTGTGTTGTGTGTGCGTGTTTTGGTTGTGTGTGTGTGTTTGTGTACTCCCCTGTTGTACTCACTGTTGAGGTTGCGGGGGTCGACCCGAGCTCTGGCCCCGCCTCTTCACGGATCGTCTAGGTCACTTTCCCTGAGCCGTGGCTTTAATACCTCTGCAAAAGCTTGTATGGATCCTGCCTACTAATCGCTTCCCAAACTATTCCATTTACTGATACTCTGGGGCTGGAAATACTTCCCTAACATCCTGTGATTCATCTGTGTTTCAGTTCCCAAACTGTGCCCCCTTTGTTTGTGTCCAATCTCGGAACATCCTGTTTTTGCCCCTTGTAAATTTCCTTCGTATTTTTTTTATGTCTTTTATATTCCCCCTATCTTCCTTCCTCCATGTCGTCAGGTTGATTTCCCTTAACCTCTCCTCGTAGGAATACCCTTACTCTGGGATAGTCTTGTTTGCAAACCCTTTGCATTTTTCTCTAGTTCTTCACGGCTTGGCGGTGGGGTTTTCCAAAAACGGGTTGCGCATATCCAATATGGGCCTAACACACGGGTACGGCCCTAAAATGATTCCTTATTAAGATGTCGGAATGCGTTCTGAGGTTTGCTGGGCGCCCATATCTGGCAGTTATTTGGTTATGTGTGCTTCAGGAGATGTGCCCGGGTTTGTCCCCCCAAGATCTTTTTCCTTTTAGGAGGTTTGTAGTCTTGACCCCCCAGACGTAAGCCATCTGCGGCCCCTTTTTTTGGGTTTTGGGGTGTGTGTGTGTGTTTTGTGTGTGTGTGTGTGTGTGTGTGTGTGGTGTGTGTTTTTGTGTGTTTGTTGTGTGTGGGTGTGTTGTGTTTTGTGTTTGTGTGGTGTTGTTGTTGTGGTGTTGTTTGTGTGGGGTGTGTGTGTGTTTTTGGGGTGTAGTGTGTACTCACCTTTTGTCTCACCTTTTGTGGTTGCAGGGGGCGAGTACAGCTCCCGGCCCCCCCTCTTCGCTGATTGCTATAGGTCCTCTCTCTCCCTGCCCCCAGAGCTCTTCTACCTGCCCTTAAAAAATATGTATGGGTTTCCCCCCCCCCCCCTAGTCACTTTTAGGCATTCCCGGCCTGACTACTCTATGACTGAAGAAAAATTCCCAAAATCCCTTTTATTATCTGAGTCTTTAACTTTCCCAAATTTTGACCCCTTGTGTCTGTGTCCCCTTCTCTGGAACATCCCGTCTTTTTCCCCCTAGTTATTTTGCCCCGTATTTTATATGTCGTTACATGTCTCCCCTGACCCTCCTGTCCTCCAGTGTCGTCGGCCCATTTCCCTCAAAACCTTTCTTCGTAGGACAATCCACGTAGCTCTGGGAAATAGTCTTGCTGAAAACCTTGCCTTTCTCTAATTTTTGAGGGTGCTGACTGGGGTGTGGTTCCCAAAAGGGTTTCTGTTTACCCCAGTATGGGCCTGACGTAAATGGTATACGGGAATCTTGAACGTTTCCTTACTGAGGTATCGGAACGCTATCCGTAGGTTTGCCAAGCGCCCGTATGCTGCAGCAGTTATCTGATTGATGTGCGCCTCAGGAGATATTCTCGGTGTTATACTCACCCCTAGATCTTTTTTCTTGAGTGAGGTTTGCAGTCTTTGGCCATCTAAACTATATGGTGTCTGCGGTCTTCTTTGCCCTTCCCCAATCTTCATGACTTTGCATTTGGCAGGGTTAAATTCAAGGAGCCAGTTGCTTGACCAGGCTTGTAGCCTGTCCAGGTCTCTTTGTAGTCCTGCCTGATCCTCATTCGATTTCATTCTTCTCATTAACTTCGCATCATCTGCAAACAAGGACACTTCTGAGTCTATCCCTTCCGTTATGTCGTTCACATATACCAAGAACAGCACAGGTCCTAGGACTGACCCCTGTGGAACCCCGCTTGTCACAGGCGCCCACTCTGACACCTCGTCGCGTACCATGACTCGTTGTTGCCTCCCTGCCAGGTATTCTCTGATCCATTGCAGTGCCTTTCCTGTTATGTGTGCTTGATCCTCTAGCTTTTGCAGTAACCTCTTGTGTCGAAGGCCTTCTTGCAGTCCAAAAATATGCAGTCGTTCCACCCCTCTCTCTCTTGTCTTACTTCTGTCACCTTGTCATAAAACTCTAGTAGGTTTGTGACACAGGATTTTCCTTCCCTGAAACCGTGATGGTTGTCAATTATACACTTGTTTCTTTCCAGGTGCTCCACCACTCTCCTCCTGATGATCTTCTCCATGACCTTGCATACTATACACGTTAGTGATACAGGTCTGTAGTTTAGTGCCTCATGTTTGTCTCCCTTTTTAAAAATTGGGACTACATTTGCCATCTTCCATACCTCAGGGAGTTGCCCAGTTTCAAATGACGTGTTGAAGATCTTTGTTAATGGCTCGCACAATATCTCTGCTCCCTCTTTAAGGACCCATGGAGAGATGTTGTCTGGTCCCACCGCCTTTGAGGTGTCAAGTTCGCATAGCAGCTTCTTCACCTCCTTCTGGGTTATATGTACCTCATCCAGCACTTGCTGGTGTGCCCCCTTGTTCTGATTTCCTGGAGTCCTACTGGTTTCCACTGTAAATACCTCTTTAAATCTTGTGTTGAGCTCCTGACATACCTCTCGGTCGTTTCTTGTGAATTCCCCATCACCCTTCCTCAGTCTGATTACCTGGTCCTTGACTGTTGTTTTCCTCCTGATGTGGCTGTACAACAGCTTCGGGTCAGTCTTTACTTTTGATGCTATGTCATTTTCATATTGTCTCTGAGCCTCCCTTCTCATCTGTGTATATTCGTTTCTGGCTCTTCGGCTAATCTCTTTATTTTCCTGCATTCTTTGTCTTCTGTACCTTTTCCATTCTCTAGTACACCTAGTTTTTGCCTCCCTACACCTTTGGGTGAACCAAGGACTCGTTCTGTTTTTCCCATTATTTCTGTTTCCCTTGGGAACAAACCTCTCCTCTGCCTCCTTGCATTTTGTTGCCACATAGACCATCATTTCTTGTACTGGTTTTCCTGTCAGTTCCCTCTCCCACTGAATGTCTTGAAGGAAGTTCCTCATGCCTGAGTAGTTCCCCCTTTTGTAGTTTGGTTTTTCCCAGCCTATTCCTGCTACTCTCTCCACTTGGAGCTCGACCATGTAGTCGAAGCACAGAACCACATGATCACTAGCTCCCAGGAGCCTTTCATACATGATACCCTCGATGTCCGAACTACTCAAGGTGAATACAATGTCCAGTCTTGCTGGTTCATCCTCTCCTCTCTCTCTGGTAGTGTCTCTAACATATTGATGCGTGAGGTTTTCCAGTACCACATCCATCATCTTGGCTCTCCATGTTTCGGGACCCCCATGTGGCTCCAGTGTGTCGATCATTGCTCTGTTGCTCTCATCATATTCTTCTCTTGGCCTCCTGCAGTTCTGTGGTGGGTTGTACATTACTGCAATTATCACCTTATGTCCCTCAGACTGGATTGTTCCTACTAAGTAGTCCCTTTCGCCTGTGCCATCCATTCCTTCCATTTTCTCAAAACCCCGCTGGTTTTTAATGAGCAGTGCAACTCCTCCTCCCCCTCTCCTCCCTCTGTCTTTCCTGAGGATTTGATATCCGGATGGAAAGATTGAATCTGTTATTATTCTGGTGAGTTTTGTTTCTGTGAGTGCTATTATGTCTGGGGATGTCTCCTTGATTCTTTCATGCCACTCCTCATACTTGTTTGTTATTCCATCTGCATTTTTATACCACACCTTCAACTTCTTTTCTAAGACTGTGGTCTGGGAGGTGTATTGGGGTTGGGGAACTGGGAGACCTGGTAAGGAACTATGGGTTGTTGCTGTGGGCGTGGAGTTTGTAATGTAGTGGGTGGGGGCATTGGATGTGGCATGGGTGTTTTGATTTCGAGTGTTTGGTTGCACTGGGGTTGACCTGGTTGGGAGGCTTCTACAGGAAGTTGTGAGGGAGGCTGTATTTGATCTTCCTGTGTCTGGGATCTCCTGTCTGTGTTCTCCATCCCCTCTCTTTCCTCCTTTCGCCTTTTTACCATCTCTCTCAGTTTCTGCCTTTCTTCTTGTGTTCTGTCGCGGTCGAGATACACCTTCCTGTATGCCGGCATGTCCTTAATCTTGCTTTCTCCTGCAGGATCCTGTTCCGAGTCGCTTCTGCCTTGAAGGTCACTTTCACTGGCCGGGTTCTTTTTTATACAAACCCCCCTATTCTACGAAAATTTTCCAGCTGGGTCATGTCTTCTCCTATTGCTTTCATGATGCTTTCAATTGCTTTTTTTCCCCTTGTTTTCTTGCTTCATATGTTTCCCCTTTAACTTCCTGGAGCCCATACACAAAGACTGACCTCACCCTTTCATTCTCCCACTGCATATCCCTGTGTATCCCCTCATTTAATTTGGTTTCCTCCACTGCAGCTTTCCTTTCTTCAGTTTCACTAGTTAATGTACTTGGGCTCAGTGGCCTGTCATTTTCCCTTCTTGGCTTTCCTTGGGCTCTGTTGTTGTCTGTTAAGGCCTCCACATAAAGCTTATCTCTTTCATTTACTACAGTCTCCTCTAATAGAGCTTCTCCATGCAGTTGTGCTCCTTCTTTCCCTACTGTCCCCTTATTTGTGGCTGAGGTAGCAGTCTCTGTTGTCAATCCCAAAATGTTCTTTAGTTCTTCAGGCTGTTTCAGATTTTTCAGTTCCTCCTCTAAACTCTGTATCCTAGCCTCTGCTGCCTTGACATACACCTCCCACTTCCTGCTTTCCATATCTATCCTCTCTTCCATTCTCATGCTAAGTTCTTCTAGTTTCTTTTCCCATTCATGATCCCTTTTTATGAGCTCTGCTGCCCAATCTTCCTTTGCAGCTTCCTCCTCCTGTCCCTTGGTTTTTCTTGTTGCTCTCTGGCAACCCATTTTTGTTTTATCCTGATTGCCTCAGAGTGGGAAACCTATGTAATTCTGTATGTTATGTTAGTAGTGTGTATGTCAGAGTGTGGGGGGGGAGGTAGTGGAGGAACTGTGGCTATGTGGGAGACGAATGGGGAGGGGGAGGGTGAACGAGTGTGTGTGTGGTGTGTGTGTGTGTGTGTGTGTGTGTGTGTGTGTGTGTGTGTGTGAAGTCCCTGTGTGTGTGTGTGTGTAGTGTGTGTGTGTTGAGTGTGTGTTGTGTGTGTGTGTTGTGTGAGTGTGTTGTGTGGTGTGTTTTGTGTGTGTGTGTGTGTGTGTGTGTGTGTGTGTGTGTGTGTGTGTGTGTGTGTGTGTGTGTGTGTGTAACCCAAAAATTTATATTTGCGCCAATAACTCATTACAGTTGTGACCGGTTGTGGACGTGTGAATTGCTCATTACTGTATAATTTGTTCATGATTGTAGCCATGTATAAACGTAATTAAATTGACTTAAATGATTCATTACCTTTGTACCTTGTTCAGCTATCAAAACTTTGGGGGCCAGTTCCTGGACCCATTATGTACCTCTGTAAGGTTGAGCTACAGTCCCTGGACCCATCATGTACCTCTGTAATGTTTAGCTACAGTCAGTGGACCCATTATGTACCTCTGTAATGTTGAGCTACAGTCCCTGAACCCATTATGTACCTCTGTAATTTTTTGACTACTGTACTGTAATACAATATAATACAATTACAATTACTTCTGAATACTCCTGTTTAATTTCCCTGGTTAGCTCAGTCGGTAGAGCGTCGGACTGTAAATGTGAGGACGGCGGTTCGATCCCCGCCTGAACCTTTCTGTTTATTAATGGACAGGTGTTAATTAAACTTAATTTTTGAGTTAATTAATATACATAACTATGAGAGTGAGAGTCAGGATGACTTGGACATCATTGTCTGTGTATAAGATCATCCCTGGATCCCTGGACATCAAAGTAAAGTGAAGCAATGAAATCCTCCATAAGACAACATTCAGTTGCAAGATCATCATAAGACAACATTCAGTTGCAAGATCATCATAAGACAACATTCAGTTACAAGATCATCATAAGACAACATTCAGTTGCAAGATCATCATAAGACAACATTCAGTTGCAAGATCATCATAAGACAACATTCAGTTGCAAGATCATCATAAGACAACATTCGGTTGCAAGATCATCATAAGACAACGTTCAGTTGCAAGATCATCATAAGACAACGTTCAGTTGCAAGATCATCATAAGACAACATTCAGTTGCAAGATCATCATAAGACAACGTTCAGTTGCAAGATCATCATAAGACAACGTTCAGTTGCAAGATCATCATAAGAAACTTTCAGTTGCAAGTCACAAAAAGACAACGTTCAGTTGCAAGTCATCATAAGACAACTTCATTGAAAGTCATTTTAAGCAAGTTCTTTTTGCAAGTCATCATAAGACAACTTTTCGTTGCAAGATATCATAAAAAAACTTCTTTGAAAGTCATATAAGAAAAAACGTTCAGTTGAAAATCTCTAAGAAAAAACGTCGTTGAAAGTCATAGAACACCGTTGCAATATAAAATCTTAAAAAAACGTCTTGGCCGGCAAACTGAAACAAGTTTAGATTTTTGGGGTGCCAGCTTTTTAAAAGGTGTATACCAGGGCCGGGTTACCGCATAGGCAAACTAGGCTTTGCCTAAGGGGGCCCCCCGCATTTGGGGGGCCCCGTGGTCCCCGGGGTTCAGGGGCTCATCCAAGATGCGCACATGGGCAAGGGAAAGGGGTCCCTACCCAAAAAAAATTTAAGTGTTTGGAGAGAAAATTGATTTTTAAAAATTTAATCAAAAAAAAAATAAAAATGAAATAAAAAAAATAAAAAAAAATAAACCTAACCAAGATGGCAACACTCAACACGCCCTTTTTTTACATCAGAACAGCTGTTTTTCCCCCCCTAAGGGTGAGATGGGGTTCCCTCCAATTTTCTGTAGAATTTCACGTTATCTGACTTTTCTGTGACCAAAATTTAAATGAAGTGTTTTTGATAGACATTGATGGTTGGATAAAAATTTTTTTTCCCCCTCTAAATGTTAAGGGAGGTCCGTGGGTTATTGACCAAAAGAGCAAGGGCCTAAAGACGATTTTTGGAAAAATCTATAAAGAAAACCTAAAAAGCAACTGACTTCCGTTTGTAGGGTTTTAAAACACTTTGTCCTGTCTTTTTTGTCTTTTTCTTTTTAATAAAAAGATCTCAAATGATTGGTTTTACACACTTCCGTCGCAAATGCTTAGTTTTCAATTTCACGAAGTGTGTAGAACACAATTAATTTACTAGTATTTCCCAGAAAACATAAGCCACTTAAAAAACGTTGGTTGGGTGAAATGAAAATTGTCCCCCATTCTTTTTTAATTCTCATGTCTTATTTTGGTGGTAGGCCCCTTATCATCAAAAACATAATGATTATTTTGTTATAAAATGGTAATAAATACCATTGTGCATTTTTTCTTGGACTCGGGATGATTTTTGTAAAATTGGGGAACAAGGGGATGAATTGTAAAATTTCGTAGCCCCAAAACACTAAACCAAAACTATGGTAAAAGTTCTGTATATGACTCCTTTTTGGTAAACGTTTTGAATTTTTAGATGCGCAGCCAGAGGAAAGGGGGCTACAAGGGCCATATCCCCCCAATGACAGAAAAAAAAATTAATAATTAAAAAAATTAATAATAATTGATGATGAAAAATTTGTATTTGCATGATACAGACAGTGATACATCCTCATTATGGCATCTCGTGAACGTGATGTTGGACTTTCTTATGCGAGTGCGTCACAGAAAAGAAAGAAAAATTAAAGAGAAGAACAGAAAAAGAAAGATGTAGGAAGCTCCCAGAAAGATCACAACATGCTCACGAAAACAGTTTCTGATGTTACCAGTACGTTGAATCTGCAGAATACGTCAGATCATACACGAAGCCCTCCCCCCAAATTATTTCTCAGCCAGCATCTATTTCTTTTTTGTCTCCTCTCATGTCTCAACGGACATTTCATCCACGGGATTTGTCTTAAAAATATCCTTCCTCATGGCCAAAGTAATCCCAGATTCTCTACGTAATGCTTTCATTGCAGAAAACTTCAGTCAAACTCGAACATTGACTTTAGGAAATAGCAAGGATTTATGATGATGGAAGTCGTCGTTGTTTAAAGTCATCTATGTTTTATAGGAAGTTTGCAAATTCAGAATCTGTGAAAGATCATGGATGGTATACTCTGAAAGCTCAGGAAAAGGTACTGTTCAGCATGCAAGCTATTTTCTACAAAGAAGATACCTTCACACAGGGGTTGAATGACTGGAAAAATTCCAAGGCGTTTCGAGGAACATGAAAACAGCACCACTCACAGGAGCTGCATTTTAGCCAGTGTATTTCGTGCACAAAAAAAAAGGCTTATTGGAATTCTCACTTGGGAAAATCAAACTGAAAAAGGAGCGAAACTTATTGGAGAAAGTTCTAGAAAGAGTTGTTGCGTTTGTAAAATTCTTAGCTCTAAGAGGACTTGCTTTCCGTGGAGAAAATGAGGCTTTTGGTTGGGAAAAACAATGACAATTTACTAAGGATCATAGAACTGTTAGCAACAATTCGATCCATTCTTAGCAAATCATGTGTCACGCCCCGGGAATGCAGGAAGAGGCACTGTTATCTTACATGTCATCTACTATATGCAATGAATTTATTGAACTGATGACTAAGAAGGTCCTAAATAGCATAAATAGCAGCTTTTGAAAACTGCAAAATACTTTGCAATAATTTGTAGATTCAACACCAGATATTTCACATACAGATCAATTGACATTCATTGTTCGCTTTGGGTCGACTCCAGTGGTAAGCCTGTAGAGCGCTTTATAAAATTCTTTCCCCTCTTTCAGACCATGATGGAGAAACAATGATGAATGTAGTATTTGGATACTCTGCTTGAACATGATCTCTCTATTATGGATTGCCATGGCCAGAGCTACGACAATGATGAAGCTTTTGAAATGTTTGAAGAGAAAGCTAAACTGCTGGTGAAAGACTACAGTTACCGGGCTGATCATCAAGGTCAAGGAAGAGGAAACGCAATTTTGAAGAGCCAGACAATGAAACTGTGTTGCTACCAAGGCAGAAATGTAAGACAGCTAAAATACTTTGTCATTCTGATTCACTGATTACAGAATTGGTGAAAAGAAAAGAAATCTACCAGAATCTCAATGACAAGTTTGGATTTCTGTTCAAAATTACTACTATGCCAGATGCAGAATTGAGAGAAGCTGCATTAAAGTTGCAACAACACCTTTCAGCAGATGTTCAGGACACATTTGTTGAAGAAATAGTTCATTTTTCTGGGTATAGGGGAATCAGTTTAAAGCTCCACCTGAAAAATGTGCGCCCTCAGCTGCTTTGCAACATTAGAAATGCAGGTATCTCAGAAACCTTCCCTAATGTTGACATAGTGTATCGCCTTTACCTAACACTTCCAGCTATTTAACTGTGAAGGAGAACGTTCATTTTCTGTTTTGAAAAGAGTGAAAAACCAGCTCCGTTCAACAATGAGCCAAGACAAATTGTGTAACCTAGCCTTGTTGACCATTGAGTCTGATCTAACAAGAAATATTGATTTTCAGAATATAATTGATGATTTTGCCAATATAAAATCCAGAAAAAAGTTTATTTAAGAAGTGCTTGTGAATATAAACAATTCTTTATTTTCTTGAGTTTATATGATTTGATAGTCTTATGCATGATGCAATGATAAATATAATGGTCAGTGATTTATAAAGGGAATAATAGTGCTGTAGTGGTTATGCTGAATATAATAGGTACATGATGTCACTACTTTAATAGACTAATCTAGTAATACTATGCTGTCTTGAGTTTATTCTCTTTAAAATGCATGATTTAACAAGATAGTTATAATGGCTGTTGGTAAATGGTTTTGGTTGTCTTGATGTACTTTCCCTATTAAATTTAATCTAAATAGCCAGAATGTATTTAATTAGACCTTAAACAGGCTCACACCGATCCCCCCCCCAAGCTGGAAGGGGTCGTACATGTACTCGTAGTACATGTACTCGTAGTACATGTACTCGTAGTACATGTGCTTGTAGTACATGTACTTGTAGTACATGTACTTGTAGTACATGTACTCGTAGTACATGTACTTGTAGTACATGTATCGAGTAACATGTACTCGTTAGTACATGTACTCGTAGTACATGTGCTTGTAGTACATGTACTTGTAGTATATGTACTTGTAGTATATGTACTCGTAGTACATGTACTTGTAGTACATGTACTCGTGGTAAAATGTACTTGTATTTACTGTACTCGTAGTACATGTACTTGTAGTACATGTACTCCTAGTACATGTACTTGTAGTATATGTACTCGTAGTACATGTAGTTGTAGTACATGTGCTCGTAGTACATGTACTTGTAGTACATGTACTTGTGGTACATGTACTTGTACATGTACTTGAACATGTACTTCTAGTACATGTACTTGTAGTACAATGTACTTGTAGTACATGTACTTGTAGTACATGTACTTGTAGCACATGTACTTGTAGTACATGTACTCGTAGTACATGTACTTGAACATGTACTTCTAGTACATGTACTTGTTACATGACTTGGTAGTACATGAAACTTGTAGTACATGTACTTGTCGTGCATGTACTTGTCGTACATGTACTCGTAGTACATGTACTCGTAGTACATGTACTTGTAGTACATGTACTTGTACCTGTTCTTGTAGTACATGTAGTACATAGCTGACATCAAAGACATACTACTATATAGAAAGTTCCTTGTTATGCAGGTCATTTCCTGCAAATTTTGTGAATTTTGTCCCAGTCCACTAACACCCAGGATGCCACCCACACCAGTCCACTAACACCCAGAATGTGACCCACACCAGTCCACTAACACCCAGGATGCCACCCACACCAGTCCACTAACACCCAGGATGCCACCCACACCAGTCCACTAACACCCAGGATGCCACCCACACCAGTCCACTAACACCCAGGATGCCACCCACACCAGTCCACTAATATCTAGAGCTAGAACCTAACCATCATCAAAGAACCTTGAGAGGACCCTAGAGCTAGAACCTAACCATCATCAAGGAACTTTGAGAGGACCCTAGAGCTAGAACCTAACCATCAAGGAACCTTGAGAGGACCCTAGAGCTAGAACCTAACCAGCATCAAGGAACCTTGAGAGGACCCTAGAGCTAGAGCCTAACCAGCAACAAGGAAACTTCATTGAGAGGACCCTAGAGCTAGAGCCTAACCAGCATCAAGTAAGCTCCCTTTAGAGAACCCTACAGCTAGAGCCTAACCAGCATCAAGGAAGCTTCGTTGAGAGGACCCTAGAGCTAGAACCTAACCATCATCAAGGAACCGTGAGAGGACCTTAGACCTAGAGCCTAACCATCATCAAGAAACCTTCCTTGAGAGGACCCAAGAGCTAGAACCTAACCATCATCAAGGAACCTTCTTTGAGAGGACCCTAGAGCTAGAACCTAACCATCATCAAGGAACCTTGAGAGTACCCTAGAGCTAAAGCCTAACCATCATCAAGGAACTTTCCTTGAGAGGACCCTAGAGCTAGAACCTAACCATCATCAAGGAAACTTCCTTGAGAGGACCCTCGAGCTAGAGCCTAACCATCATCAAGGAACCTTCCTTGAGAGGACCCTAGAGCTAGAGCCTAACCATCATCAAGGAACCTTCCTTGAGAGGACCCTAGAGCTAGAACCTAACCGTCAACAAGGAAGCTTCCTTGAGAGGACCCTAGAGCTAGAACCTAACCATCATCAAGGAACCTTCCTTGAGAGGACCCTCGAGCTAGAGCCTAACCATCATCAAGGAACCTTCCTTGAGAGGATCCTAGAGCTAGAGCCTAACCAGCATCAAGGAAGCTTCCTTGAGAGGACCCTAGAGCTAGAACCTAACCATCATCAAGGAACCTTGAGAGGACCCTAGAGCTAGAGCCTAACCATCATCAAGGAACCTTCCTTGAGAGGACCCAAGAGCTCGAACCTAACCATCAAGGAACCTTGAGAGTACCCTAGAGCTAGAGCCTAACCATCAAGGAACCTTCCTTGAGAGTACCCTAGAGCTAGAACCTAACAATCATCAAGGAACCTTGAGAGGACCCTAGAACTAGAACCTAACCATCATCAAGGAACCTTCCTTGAGAGGACCCAAGAGCTCGAACCTAACCATCAAGGAACCTTGAGAGTACCCTAGAGCTAGAGCCTAACCATCAAGGAACCTTCCTTGAGAGTACCCTAGAGCTAGAACCTAACCATCATCAAAGAACCTTGAGAGGACCCTAGAACTAGAACCTAACCATCATCAAGGAACCTTGAGAGTACCCTAGAGCTAGAGCCTAAACATCATCAAGGAACCTTCCTTGAGAGGACCCTTGGGCTAGAGCCTAACAATCATCAAGGAACCTTCCTTGAGGACCCAAGAGCTAGAGCCTAACCATCATCAAGGCACCTTGAGAGGACCCTAGAGCTAGAGCCTAATCATCATCAAGGAATCTTCCTTGAGAGGACCCTAGAGCTAGAGCCTAACCATCATCAAGGAACCTTGAGAGGACCCTAGAGCTAGAGCCTAACCATTATCAAGGAACCTTGAGAGGACCCTAGAGCTAGAGCCTAACCTCATCAAGGAACCTTGAGAGGACCCTAGAGCTAGAGTTTAACCATCAAGGAACCTTGAGAGGACCCTAGAGCTAGAGCATAACCATCATCAAGGAACCTTGAGAGGACCCTAGAGCTAGAGCTTAACCACATCAAGGAACCTTGAGAGGACCCTAGAGCTAGAGCTTAACCATCATCAAGGAACCTTGAGAGGACCCTAGAGCTAGAGCTTAACCATCATCAAGGAACCTTGAGAGGACCCTAGAGCTAGAGCCTAACCTCATCAAGGAACCTTGAGAGGACCCTAGAGCTAGAGTTTAACCATCATCAAGGAAGCTTCCTTGAGAGGACCCTAGAGCTAGAGCCTAACCATCATCAAGGAACCTTGAGAGGACTCTAGAGCTAGAGCCTAACCTCATCAAGGAACCTTGAGAGGACCCTAGAGCTAGAGCTTAACCATCAAGGAACCTTGAGAGGACTCTAGAGGTAGAGCCTAACCTCATCAAGGAACCTTGAGAGGACCCTAGAGCTAGAGTTTAACCATCAAGGAAGCTTCCTTGAGAGGACCCTAGAGCTAGAGCCTAACCATCATCAAGGAACCTTGAGAGGACCCTAGAGCTAGAGCCTAACCTCATAAAGGGAAACCCTTTGAGAGGACCCTAGAGCTAGAGCTTAACCATCATCAAGGAACCTTGAGAGGACCCTAGAGCTAGAGCCTAACCTCATCAAGGAACCTTGAGAGGACCCTAGAGCAAAGAGCTTAACCATCATCAAAGGAACCTGAGGGGGACCCTAGAGCTAGAGCCTAACCTCATCAAGGAACCTTGAGAGGACCCTAGAGCTAGAGCTTAACCATCATCAAGGAACCTTGAGAGGACCCTAGAGCTAGAGCCTAACCATCATCAAGGAACCTTGAGAGGACCCTAGAGCTAGAGCCTAACCTCATCAAGGAACCTTGAGAGGACCCTAGAGCTAGAGCTTAACCATCATCAAGGAACCTTGAGAGGACCCTAGAGCTAGAGCCTAACCATCATCAAGGAACCTTGAGAGGACCCTAGAGCTAGAGCTTAACCATCATCAAGGAACCTTGAGAGGACCCTAGAGCTAGAGCCTAACCATCATCAAGGATGGACCAACAATAACTTATAATTATGGTCTTACATTATATTTATGAAGAAAATTATTATAAATAATGTCAGACTAGGAGTGTACAAGATGTCTTCTCAACGTAAACAAACTTCTACTTACAATATCCTTATAGTCGTCTACTCACAAACAAATAAATATTAAAATTATCCAACTAATATACAAAAATAACTAAAGAATTTGCGTAATATTATAAACCAATATTATATATTTATGTTATGATCATAAAATACCCGTGTAATTAGTGTTTGTTTGATACATATATTAACATCAAGATGTCTAAGACAAACTCAGAAGCTGTAATAGCTGTTACGCCCTTTGTGCTTTTTATATATATGTATTATCTACATTAATTATCCCAATTTATATATTACATACGATAAATAGTTTTGTATTAAAGCTTATTAAAAATACAAGTATAATTTTTCACTAGAAAAGTAACGTAATGAGAAACAGATGTAAAATTAAAATATAAATTCGCTGCTATAAATGTTCTTATTGTTTAATTTGATAAAATATTTTGTATAAAGTAGGAAGAGGGAAGAAAATATAATTATAAGTATGTAGAAGAGTGGAGAGTAGAGTTGAGGAAGGTAGAGTAGATGATGTGTGACGGCCATAGTGAGTCTGTACTCACCTATTGTGGTTGCACGAGTCGAGTCACAGCTCCTGGTCCCGCCTCTTTACTGGTCGCTACTAGCTCACTCTTCCTGCTTCATTAGCTTTATCACATCTCTTGTTTAGGTGCCCCGTGGCCTGGTGGATAAAGCTCTCTGGCCTGGTGGATAAAGCTCTCTGGCCTGGTGGATAAAGCTCTCTGGCCTGGTGGATAAAGCTCTCTGGCCTGGTGGATAAACCTCTCTGGCCTGGTGGATAACCTCTGGCCTGGTGGATAAAGCTCTCTGGCCCGGTGGATAAAGCTTTCCCGGCCTGGGGATAAAACTCTCTGGCCTGGTGGATTAAAGCTCTCTGGCCTGGTGGATAAAGCTCTCTGGCCTGGTGGATAAAGCTCTCTGGCCTGGTGGATAAAGCTCTCTGGCCTGGTGGATAAAGCTCTCTGGCCTGGTGGATAAAGCTCTAACTGGGCCCCTGGTGGGGGTAAAGCTCTCTGGCCTGGTGGATAAAGCTCTCTGACCTGGTGGATAAAGCTCTCTGACCTGGTGGATAAAGCTCTCTGGCCTGGTGGATAAAGCTCTCTGGCCTGATGGATGAAGCTCTCTGACCTGGTGGATAAAGCTCTCTGACCTGGTGGATAAAGCTCTCTGGCCTGGTGGATAAAGCTCTCTGGCCTGGTGGATAAAGCTCTCTGGCCTGGTGGATAAAGCTCTCTGACCTGGTGGATAAAGCTCTCTGACCCTGGGGGATAAAGCTCCCCTGGCCTGGTGGATAAAGCGCTCTGGCCTGATGGATAAAGCTCTCTGACCTGGTGGATAAAGCTCTCTGGCCTGGTGGATAAAGCTCTCTCGCCTGGTGCATAAAGCTCTCTGGCCTGGTGGATAAAGCTATCTCGCCTGGTGGATAAAGCTCTCTGGCCTGGTGGATAAATCGCTCTGGCCTGGTGGATAAAGCTCTCTGAACTGGTGGATAAAGCTCTCTGACCTGGTGGATAACTCTCTGACCTGGTGGATAAAGCTCTCTGGCCTGGTGGATAAAGCTCTCTGGCCTGGTGGATAAAGCTCTCTGGCCTGGTGGATAAAGCTCTCTGGCCTGGTGGATAAAGCTCTCTGGCCTGGTGGATAAAGCTCTCTGACCTTGTGGATAAAGCTCTCTGGCCTGGTGGATAAAGCTCTCTGGCCTGGTGGATAAAGCTCTCTGGCCTGGTGGATAAAGCTGTCTGGCCTGGTGGATAAAGCTCTCTGGCCTGGTGGATAAAGCTCTCTGGCCTGGTGCATAAAGCTCTCTGGCCTGGTGGATAAAGCTCTCTGGCTTGGTGGATAAAGCGCTCTGGCCTGGTGGATAAAGCTCTCTGACCTGGTGGATAAAGCCTCTGCCTGTGGATAAGCTCTTGGCTGGGATAAAGCTCTCTGGCCTGGTGGATAAAGCTCTCTGACCTGGTGGATAAAGCTCTCTCGCCTGGTGGATAAAGCTCTCTGGCCTGGTGGATAAAGCTCTCTGGCCTGGTGGATAAAGCTCTCTGGCCTGGTGGATAAAGCTCTCTGACCTGGTGGATAAAGCTCTCTGGCCTGGTGGATAAAGCGCTCTGGCCTGGTGGATAAAGCTCTCTGACCTGGTGGATAAAGCTCTCTGACCTGGTGGATAAAGCTCTCTGGCCTGGTGGATAAAGCTCTCTGGCCTGGTGGATAAAGCTCTCTGGCCTGGTGGATAAAGCGCTCTGGCCTGGTGGATAAAGCACTCTGGTCTGGTGGATAAAGCGCTCTGGCCTGGTGGATAAAGCTCTCTGACCTGGTGGATGAAGCTCTCTGACCTGGTGGATAACTCTCTGACCTGGTGGATAAAGCTCTCTGGCCTGGTGGATAAAGCTCTCTGGCCTGGTGGATAAAGCTCTCTGGCCTGGTGGATAAAGCTCTCTGACCTGGTGGATAACTCTCTGACCTGGTGGATAAAGCTCTCTGGCCTGGTGGATAAAGCTCTCTGGCCTGGTGGATAAAGCTCTCTGACCTGGTGGATAAAGCTTTCTGGTCTGGTGGATAAAGCTCTCTGGCCTGGTGGATAAAGCTCTCTGGCCTGGTGGATAAAGCTCTGCCTGGTGGATAAAGCTCTCTGGCCTGGTGGATAAAGCTCTCTGGCCTGGTGGATAAAGCTCTCTGAACTGGTGGATAAAGCTCTCTGGCCTGGTGGATAAAGCTCTCTGGCCTGGTGGATAAAGCTCTCTGACCTGGTGGATAAAGCTCTCTGGCCTGGTGGATAAAGCTCTCTGGCCTGGTGGATAAAGCTCTCTGGCCTGGTGAAAAAAGCGCTCTGCCGGAAAGATAAAGCCTCTGGTTCTGGTGGATAAAGCGCTCTGGCCTGGTGGATAAAGCTCTCTGACCTGGTGGATGAAGCTCTCTGACCTGGTGGATAACTCTCTGACCTGGTGGATAAAGCTCTCTGGCCTGGTGGATAAAGCTCTCTGGCCTGGTGGATAAAGCCTCTGGCCTGGTGGATAAAGCTTCTGACCTTTGGGGGATAAACTCTCTGGCCTGGTGGATAAAGCTCTCTGGCCTGGTGGATAAAGCTCTCTGGCCTGGTGGATAAAGCTCTCTGACCTGGTGGATAAAGCTTTCTGGTCTGGTGGATAAAGCTCTCTGGGCCCGGTGGATAAAGCTCTTGGCCTGGTGGGGTAAAGCTCTGCCTGGGGGATAAAGCTCTCTGGCCTGGTGGATAAAGCCTCTGACCTGGTGGATAAAGCTCTCTGGCCGGTGGGGTAAAGCTCCCTGGCCTGGTGGATAAAGCTCTCTGACCTGGTGGATAAAGCTCTCTGACCTGGTGGATAAAGCTCTCTGGCCTGGTGGATAAAGCTCTCTGGCCTGGTGGATAAAGCTCTCTGGCCTGGTGGATAAAGCTCTCTGACCTGGTGGATAAAGCTCTCTGGCCTGGTGGATAAAGCTCTCTGACCTGGTGGATAAAGCTCTCTGGCCTGGTGGATAAAGCTATCTGGCCTGGTGGATAAAGCTCTCTGGCCTGGTGGATAAAGCTCTCTGACTTGGTTGGATAAAGCTCTCTGACCTGGTGGATAAGCTCCCTGGCCTGGTGGATAAAGCTCTCTGGTCTGGTGGATAAACCTCTCTGGCCTGGTGGATAAAGCTCTCTGACCTGGTGGATAAAGCTCTCTGACCTGGTGGATAAAGCTCTCTGGCCTGGTGGATAAACCTCTCTTGCCTGGTGGATAAAGCTCTCTGGCCTGGTGGATAAAGCTCTCTGACCTGGTGGATAAAGCTCTCTGACCTGGTGGATAAAGCTCTCTGACTGGTGGGGTAAAGCTCTCTGGCCTGGTGGGTAAAGCTCTGGCCCGGTGGATAAAGCCTTTTGGCCCCGGTGGATAAAGCTCTCTGGCCTGATGGATAAAGTTCTCTGGTCTGGTGGATAAAGCTCTCTGACCTGGTGGATAAAGCTCTCTGGCCTGGTGAATAAAGCTCTCTGGCCTGGTGGATAAAGCTCTCTGGCCTGGTGGATAAAGCTCTCTGGCCTGGTGGATAAAGCTCTCTGACCTGGTGGATAAAGCTCTCTGGCCTGGTGGATTTAAATCTCTGACCTGGTTATAACTCTCTGGCCTGTGGATAAACTCTCTGACCTTGTGGATAAAGCTCTCTGACCTGGTGGATAAAGCTCTCTGGCCTGGTGGATAAAGCTCTCTGACCTGGTGGATAAAGCTCTCTGGCCTGGTGGATAAAGCTCTCTGGCCTGGTGGATAAAGCTCTCTGGCCTGGTGGATAAAGCTCTCTGGCCTGGTGGATAAAGTTCTCTGGCCTGGTGGATAAAGCTCTCTGACCTGGTGGATAAAGCTCTCTGGCCTGGTGAATAAAGCTCTCTGGCCTGGTGGGTAAAGCTCTCTGGCCTGGTGGATAAAGCTCTCTGGCCTGGTGGATAAAGCTCTCTGGCCTGGTGGATAAAGCTCTAGCTTCATGGAGAGGGTCTAGGTTCGAGTCCTGACAAACTTAGAAACATGTTTCTTTAAATTGGTTGTTTGTTCTCAATCAGAAAAATGGGTACCTGGGTGTTATTTAACTGGTGTGGGTCGCATCCCGGGACAAAACTGACTTAATCTGAAGAAATGCCCTTCATAACAACCATGGATGTTTGTTACCAATACACTACACTACACTACACTACACTGCACAACACTTTCACTATTTAACACTCGACTCTCACTATATAACTCACTGCACTATCTACACTAATATAACACATTGTCACTATCACTTTATAACTCACTGTACATCTACACTAATATAACACATGTCACTACACTATAAAAACTCACTGTACTATCTACAATAATATTAACACATGTCACTATCACTATATAAATCACTGTAAATATCTACACTAAAAAAAAACACATGTCACTATCACTATATAACTCACTGTACTATCTACACTAATATAACACATGCCACTATCACTATATAACTCACTGTACTATCTACACTAATATAACACATGCCACTATCACTATATAACTCACTGTACTATCTACACTAATATAACACATGTCACTATCACTATATAACTCACTACATTATCATTCACTATAAGGGACCTATGTAAACATTCTTATGGTGTATAAATACATTTTTTTGAAAATATTTACTTGTATCCCGCTGGCCTATGTTAGCAAAGTTGTAAAAACTCAAGCAAAAGCGGGTTCGAGCCCCGCAAGTATCCTTGTGACTTATCGGACTGATGAGTGACGGGAAGAGAATGGAAGTTAAGTGTACTGGTGTGTATCACCCACTCCTGGAGTCCACCAGACTACTAAATAAGAAAGACATCACCACCATTATAAGTAACACGCCTCGAGCATTCGGTCAAGTGTGTAAAATACTAAAGGACAAGAAACTACTTCCCCTCACCTCCTCTACCCAAAGGTCATGGTTGTATTGTATACTTGACTAGTGCCCATCACGTTGTTTCCATATATGCCTGCCAAGATGGGACCTTGATATACTACAACGGTGGTGGTTGTTCTAAGATCGCCTTCCAAGTAGTAAAACAATATATGAGAAAGTACTCCTGTTTCACAAAAGTTTGGGGAAAATTACCGGTGTAAAGCAGGACAACAATACCTGCGCCTACCATGCCCTGGCATTCATGGACATAGTTGTCAGCTCCGGCCTCACCCACCACATGGATATCGTCTACTGGTTCCGCATTAGAATGAGATATTTCCCGGATATAAAGTCAGTCAACATGGTCAGGTCAATGCTGACCGAATTCAAGAATAATATAGATGTTTCCTGCGATGATTTACAAAATAGTGTACTGATTAAAGAGATTTAAAAATCATCTGGTTGAATTAAGGAAGACAATACGTCTGGTTTAAAAGTCAAGTGGACAGCGAGACGCCCTCAAGACCACCACAAAAACTGATAAAGATCTGAATTAGAAGAACAAAGTATGCCAAGAAGTTTTATTGTCAGGAACGTGTGTGTGTGTGTGTGTGTTTTGTGGTTTTGTGTGTGTGTGTGTTTTGTGTGTGTGTGGGTGTGGTTGTTGTGGTGTGTGTGTGTGTGTGTGTGTGTGTGTTGTGTGTGTGGGGTGTGTGTGTGTGTGTGTGTGTGTGTGTGTGTGTGTGTTGTGTGTGTGTGTATGTGGTTGTTGTGTTGTGTGTGTGTTTTGTGTTTTGTGTGTGTGTGTGTGGGGTGTGTTGTGTGGTTTTGTGTATGTGGTGTTGTGTGTGTTGTGGGGGTGTGTGTTTTGTGTGTGTGTGTGTGTGTTGTGTGTGTGTGTGTTGTGTGTGTGTGTGTGTGTTGTGTGTGTAACCCCCAAAAATTTATATTTGCACCAATAACTCATTACAGTTGTGACAGGTTGTGGACGTGTGAATTGCTCATTACTGTATAAGTTGTTCATGATTGTAGCCATGTATAAACTTTGGTGGCCCAGTTCCTGGACCCATTATATACCTCTGTAAGGTTGAGCTACAGTCCCTGGACCCATTATGTACCTCTGTAATGTTGAGCTACAGTCCCTGGACCCATTATGTACCTCTGTAATGTTGAGCTACAGTCCCTGGACCCATTATGTACCTCTGTAATCTTTTGACTACTCTACTGTAATACAATATAATACAATTACAATTACTTCTGAATACTCCTGTTTAATTTCCCTTGTTAGCTCAGTCGGTAGAGCGTCGGACTGTAAATGTGAGGACGGCGGTTCGATCCCCGCCTGAACCTTTCTGTTTATTAATGGACAGGTGTTAATTAAACTTAATTTTTGAGTTAATTAATATACATAACTATGAGAGTGAGAGTCAGGATGACTTGGACATCATTGTCTGTGTATAAGATCATCCTGGATCCCTGGACATCAAAGTAAAGTGAAGCAATGAAATCCTACATAAGACAACATTCAGTTGCAAGATCATCATAAGACAACGTTTCAGTGCGAGATTCATCATAGACAACCATTCAGTTACAAGATCATCATAAGACAACATTCATTGCAAGATCAATATAAACAAATCAGGTTGCAAGATCATCATAAGACAACATTCAGTTACAAGATCATCATAAGACAACATTCGGTTGCAAGATCATCATAAGACAACATTCAGTTGCAAGATCATCATAAGACAACGTTCAGTTGCAAGATCATCATAAGACAACATTCAATTGCAAGATCATCATAAGACAACATTCAGTTGCAAGATCATCATCTTGCAACACCAGTTGCAAGATAGATTAGATTAGATTTTGCCACCGAAGTGGCTAGTTTATTGTGCACCACATATCCATCCTGTGGACGGTAGCGCAAGAGCATATGGATACACAAAAGGCCTAGGAACTAGGCCCAAAAGGGTTAACAGGAATACATATGGATTTATATCTACATATCTATAGTTCACTTATCTGTTACAAGCAAATTTAGGAAATTTGCTTAGTATATCTTTTATCTTATTTTCATTAATAAGATATCTTGACATGTCACATAGGTTATTATACTGTCTGTCTCTGTGTTCTTCAATGAGTGGACAATTAAGTACATAGTGTTCAAGAGAGTGACCATATGCCTGATCACATAATTTACATTTAGTTTGATCATCTGTGTGTCTCCCAAACTGCCAGAAGTACTTGTAACCAAGCCTAAGCCTGGCCACTACAACATCAGTCAGTCTGTTCACATTGCAAGTTGCTCCATAAACATACTTATCTACGTTCATGTTATCATAGTGGGTTATATATCTACTCAGGCTTCTAACTGCATTCCTATAACAATCATTTTCATTATTTACTTCTCTCCTATTATTATTCCTAATGCTAGACACAGTTATACCAAAGTTATATTCTACATTCTCCTTCTGGGGATGATCAAGTGCTTAAAAAAACTGCCTCTAGACGCGACAGAACTGAAGACAAGTTTTAGATTTCTGGCTGCCAGCTTTAAAAGGCCTAGCAGTGCTGTATAGCCCTTGTGGTTTAGCGCTTCTTTTTTATTATAATAATTTAAAAGGGCTAGCTGTAGTGATGGTGAGAGATGATGGTGATATTGGTCGTCTGGCTGGAGTAAATAACATCAGTAAGTTTATTCACGTATACACAAATACATTATTATTATTATTATTATTATTATTATTATAATTAAAAAGAAGCGCTAAACCACAAGGGCTATACAGCTCTGACACAAATACATAGATTATCATAGGACTTCTGCGTCAGCCTTCGTCAGGTGTGAACGTCTCTCTCTTCCCAGAGTATCAGTGACAAATGTTGTGTTAACCCGGGAGGCAGGGTTCAATACGGTGTAAGGTGTCAGTGGCCCTACAACCCAACAACAACAACACGCTGTCAACACATGTACTTGTAGTACATCATGTACTCGTAGTACATGTACTTGTAGTACATCAGGTTCTCGTAGTACATGTACTTGTACATGTACTCGTAGTACATGTACTCGTAGTACATGTGCTTGTAGTACATGAACTATACACAAATAACCCGCACATAAAAGAGAGAAGCTTACGACCCCAATGGAAATAGTTCACTCAGTTTGACTTTTTTGGGTTATCCCAGGTTCTCTACACATATGCTGCTATGTATGATAATTCTATGTAACTGTATTTGTGTATACCTGAATAAACTTACTTACGACGACGTTTCGGTCCGAATTCGACCATTTACAAAGTCACACTAACCAGAAATGGAGCAGGACGGCTATATATTACCTGGAGTTTACTTGGAGAGTGTTCCGGGGGTCAACGCCCCCGCGGCCCGGTCTGTGACCAGGCCTCCTGGTGGATCAGAGCCTGATCAACCAGGCTGTTGTTGCTGGCTGCACGCAAACCAACGTACGAGCCACAGCCCGGCTGGTCAGGAACCGACTTTAGGTGCTTGTCCAGTGCCAGCTTGAAGACTGCCAGGGGTCTGTTGGTAATCCCCCTTATGTATGCTGGGAGGCAGTTGAACAGTCTCGGGCCCCTGCCACTTATTGTATGGTCTCTTAACGTGCTAGTGACACCCCTACTTTTCATTGGGGGATGTTGCATCGTCTGCCAAGTCTTTTGCTTTCGTAGTGAGTGATTTTCGTGTGCAAGTTCGGTACTAGTCCCTCTAGGATTTTCCAGGTGTATATAATCATGTATCTCTCCCGCCTGCGTTCCAGGGAATACAGTTTAAGAACCTCAAGCGCTCCCAGTAATTGAGGTGTTTTATCTCCGTTATGCGCGCCGTGAAGGTTCTCTGTACATTTTCTAGGTCAGCAATTTCACCTGCCTTGAAAGGTGCTGTTAGTGTGCAGCAATATTCCAGCCTAGATAGAACAAGTGACCTGAAGAGTGTCATCATAGGCTTGGCATCCCTAGTTTTGAAGGTTCTCATTATCCATCCTGTCATTTTTCTAGCAGATGCGATTGATACAATGTTATGGTCCTTGAAGGTGAGATCCTCCGACATGATCACTCCCAGGTCTTTGACGTTGGTGTTTCGCTCTATTTTGTGGTCAGAATTTTTTTTGTACTATGATGAAGATTTAATTTCCTCGTGTTTACCATATCTGAGTAATTGAAATTTCTCATCGTTGAACTTCATATTGTTTCCTGCAGCCCACTGAAAGATTTGGTTGATGTCCGCCTGGAGCCTTGCAGTGTCTGCAATGGAAGACACTGTCATGCAGATTCGGGTGTCATCTACATGAAGGCAGGAAGAGGTGGTTGTAGTAGTAGTATTATATTATATACCATTCTTGTACTACTACTACTACTACCACCACCATCTCTTCCTATATATAGCCGTCCTGCTCCATTTCTGGTTAGTGTGACTTTGTAAGTGGTCCAAGTTGGACCTAAACGTCGTCGTAAGCTTCTCTCTTTTATGTGCGGGTTATTTGTGTATCGTTCCAGTCACGGTATTGTGTCTTTTTTATTATTTAGTACATATACTCGTAGTACATGTACTTGTAGTACATGTACTCGTAGTACATGTGCTTGTAGTACATGTACTTGTAGTACATGTACTCGTAGTACATGTACTCGTAGTACATGTACTCGTAGTACATGTACTTGTAGTACATGTACTTGTAGTACATGTACTCGTGGTACATGTACTCGTGGTACATATACTCGTAGTGCATGTACTCGTAGTACATGTACTCGAAGTACATGTACTTGTAGTACATGTACTCGTAGTTCATGTACTCGTAGTGCTTGTACTTGTAGTACATGTACTCGTAGTACATGTACTCGTAGTACATGTACTTGTAGTACATGTACTTGTAGTACATGTACTCTTAGTACATGTAATCGTAGTAGATGTACTTGTACATGTACTTGTAGTACATGTACTTGTAGTACATGTACTCGTAGTACATGTACTCGTAGTACATGTACTTGTAGTACATGCACTCGTAGTACGTGTACTTGTAGTACATGTACTTGTAGTACCTGTACTTGTAGTACATGTAGTACATAGCTGACATCAAAGACATACTACTATATAGAAAGTTCCTTGTTATGCAGATCATTTCCTGCAAATTTTGTGAATTTTGTCCCAGTCCACTAACACCCAGGATGCCACCCACACCAGTCCACTAACACCCAGGATGCCACCCACACCGGTCCACTAACACCCAGGATGCCACCCACACCAATTTACCTGGAGTTTACCTGGAGAGAGTTCCGGGGGTCAACTCCCCCGCGGGGTCGGTCTGTGACCAGGCCTCCTGGTGGATCAGAGCCTGATCAACCAGGCTGTTGCTGCTGAGTGCACGCAAACCAACGTACGAGCCACAGCCCGGCTGGTCAGGAACCGACTTTAGGTGCTTGTCCAGTGCCAGCTTGAAGACTGCCAGGGGTCTGTTGGTAATCCCCCTTATGTATGCTGGGAGGCAGTTGAACAGTCTCGGGCCCCTGACACTTATTGTATGGTCTCTTAACGTGCTAGTGACACCTCTGCTTTTCATTGGGGGGATGTTGCATCGTCTGCCAAGTCTTTTGCTTTCGTAGTGAGTGATTTTCGTGTGCAAGTTCGGTACTAATCCCTCTATGATTTTCCAGGTGTATATAATCATGTATCTCTCCCGCCTGAGTTCCAGGGAATACAGGTTTAGGAACCTCAAGCGCTCCCAGTAATTGAGGTGTTTTATCTCCGTTATGCGCCCCGTGAAGGTTCTCTGTACATTTTCTAGGTCAGCAATTTCACCTGCCTTGAAAGGTGCTGTTAGTGTGCAGCAATATTCCAGCCTAGATAGAACAAGTGACCTGAAGAGTGTCATCATGGGCTTGGCCTCCCTAGTTTTGAAGGTTCTCATTATCCATCCTGTCATTTTTCTAGCAGATGCGATTGATACAATCTTATGGTCCTTGAAGGTGAGATCCTCCGACATGATCACTCCCAGGTCTTTGACGTTGGTGTTTCGCTCTATTTTGTGGCCAGAATTTGTTTTGTACTCTGATGAAGATTTAATTTCCTCGTGTTTACCATATCTGAGTAATTGAAATTTCTCATCGTTGAACTTCATACTGTTTTCTGCAGCCCACTGAAAGATTTGGTTGATGTCCGCCTGGAGCCTTGCAGTGTCTGCAATGGAAGACACTGTCATGCAGATTAGGGTGTCATCTGCAAAGGAAGACACGGTGCTGTGGCTGACATCCTTGTCTATGTAGGATATAAGGATGAGGAACAAGATGGGAGCGAGCACTGTGCCTTGTGGAACAGAGCTTTTCACCGTAGCTGCCTCGGACTTTACTCTGTTGACGACTACTCTCTGTGTTCTGTTAGTGAGGAAATTATAGATCCCTCGACCGACTTTTCCTGTTATTCCTTTAGCACGCATTTTGTGCGCTATTACGCCATGGTCACACTTGTCGAAGGCTTTTGCAAAGTCTGTATATATTGCATCTGCATTCTTTTTGTCTTCTAGTGCATTTAGGACCTTGTCGTAGTGATCCAATAGTTGAGACAGACAGGAGCGACCTGTTCTAAACCCATGTTGCCCTGGGTTGTGTAACTGATGGGTTTTCTAGATGGGTGGTGATCTTGCTTCTTAGGACCCTTTCAAAGATTTTTATGATATGGATGTTAGTGCTATTGGTCTGTAGTTCTTTGCTGTTGCTTTACTGCCCCCTTTGTGGAGTGGGGCTATGTCTGTTGTTTTTAGTAACTGTGGGACGACCCCCGTGTCCATGCTCCCTCTCCATAGGATGGAAAAGGCTCGTGATAGGGGCTTCTTGCAGTTCTTGATGAACACGGAGTTCCATGAGTCTGGCCCTGGGGCAGAGTGCATGGGCATGTCATTTATCGCCTGTTCGAAGTCATTTGGCGTCAGGATAACATCGGATAGGCTTGTGTTACCCAAATTTGGGGCTCTCTCATAAAAAATTCATTTTGATCTTCGACTCTGTCTGGTTAGCGGCTTGCTAAAAACTGAGTCATATTGGGACTTGAGTAGCTCACTCATTTCCTTGCTGTCATCTGTGTAGGACCCATCTTGTTTAAGTAGGGGCCCAATACTGGACGTTGTTCTCGACTTTGATTTGGCATAGGAGAAGAAATACTTTGGGTTTCTTTCGATTTCATTTATGGCTTTTAGTTCTTCCCGCGATTCCTGACTCCTATAAGATTCCTTTAGCTTAAGCTCGATGCTTGCTATTTCTCTGACCAGTGTCTCCCTACGCATTTCAGATATATTGATCTCTTTTAGCCGCTCTGTTATTCTTTTCTGTCGCCTGTAAAGGGAGCGCCTGTCTCTTTCTATTTTACATCTACTCCTTTTTCTTAGAGGAATAAGCCTTGTGCATACATCGAGTGCCACCAAGTTAATCTGTTCTAGGCATAAGTTGGGGTCTGTGTTGCTTAGTATATCTTCCCAGCTTATATCGGTTAGGACTTGGTTTACTTGGTCCCACTTTATGTTTTTGTTATTGAAGTTGAATTTGGTGAATGCTCCCTCGTGACTAGTCTCATTATGTCGATCTGGGGCTCCTCGCATACATGTCTGAACCTCAATTATGTTGTGATCTGAGTATATTGTTTTTGATATGGTGACATTTCTTATCAGATCATCATTGTTAGTGAAGATGAGGTGTAGTGTATTCTCCAGTGTAGTAGGCTCTATTGTTTGCTGGTTTAAATTGAATTTTGTGCAGAGATAAGGGTAGATTCAGGGTTCCCGCGCGCGGAGCAAAAAGAAATCGAAAATATATGAAAAATGAGTTATTGTTACCAAAAAATAGCTGAACTTTCTGGCTACACGCTGGTATAATTATTATCCTTGTACGATGTTTCTAAAAGGAATTACAGCCATTTATAACAGGCATGGTGACAGCGCTGACGCAACATATTGCGTAAGAAGCGCTGACTCAGCTTTGTTGACGTTTTTGTTACGTTTTTCCCCGTGTTATTTTTATCGTTTTCGTATATCTTTGTGTAAAATATAATACAAATTCACCATCTGAGATCATTCCCGAGCGGGCGGAGCTAATATGGTCACGGCACCAATCGGGAACCCCTGGCAATAGTGCACAAAATGGCCGACACCTCCAGCCAACAAAATATTCCATACCCACGCTAATATCAATTATAAGGCTTATTTATCTATCACAATTGATCTATTATGATATAATGCAATATAATAATAGCATATAAACATAAAAAGTACACCTTAAAAAATATATATATAGCATAATATGACGCCCCAAGGAAAAAATTTCTATCGATATTTCCCCTGAGGTGAAGAAAGGGTCCGACCTCTCTCATCAGTGATGAGAGAAAACGGATTTACAATGGTTAACTGTAATAAACACTCGTAGGTCACGCAAAAAGTGTAAAATAAAGCGAATTTTTCGGGGAAAAAAATTATTTCCCGGGCAGCGGGCGTGCCGCGCGCTTCGGCCTATATCTCGAAAGTAAGTTATTTACCTATTTAGGGGAAGATCACCTTTATTTATGATTGAATTGACTTGATTTTCACAACAAACATAGGAGAATGATTGCTTTACGACGTAGCGGTCGTGTTTCTGAACTATCGAAAATATTTTTAGATTTATGTGGACAACAAGGCCGACATCTTCCAATATATCAAAAAAGTTATGAAACTTTATTTCTTTTTAGCATGAAGATAAGGTTTATTTTAGAATTCAAATCGACATTTGAGGGAATTAGAGGTGTTCTATCGGCAGCAAGTGTCAAAACCACTTTTCCAAGTACCACTGAGAAAATGTCCCCTGCCAAATGTAATTTTTCGTAAATTTTGCATATTTCATTTCCTTTTTGGCCGATATGATTGAAACTTCAGCACAGGATACTCGATATAACCTTCTAATAGTACACCAAAAATGAACATAATCGGTTCATAAAAAAAATGTCGTTAAAATGCGGACCGCTTCCGCTCGCGTGAGTGTGAGTTTTCATCAGAGCTGCCTCCTGGTGTTATTACTGCAACAATATTATTTGCTATATTCCTCCATTTTAGGTGCCTTAAGTTGAAATCCCCCAGGAGCAAGATGTTGGGTGCAGGAGCTGGAAGATTTTCTAGACAGTGGTAAATTTTTAACAGCTGTTCCTGGAATTGCTGGGATGTTGCATCCGGAGGCTTGTAGACTACCACAATGACTAGGTTTTGGTTCTCGACCTTTATTGCTAAAACTTCCACTACGTCATTTGAGGCATTAAGCAGTTCTGTGCAAACAAGTGACTCTGCAATGTACAGGCCATCCCCCCCCTCTTTTGCCTGTTCACTCTGTCACATCTGTATAGGTTGTAACCTGGGATCCATATTTCGTTGTCCAAGTGATCCTTTATGTGGGTCTCAGTGAAAGCCGCGAACATTGCCTTTACCTCTGCAAGCAGTCCACGGATGAAAGGTATTTTGTTGTTTGTTGCTGGCTTTAGACCCTGTATATTTGCAAAGAAGAATGTCATCGGACTGGTGCTATTGTTGGTACTGTGGGGGGGGGGATTTTTTTTCCGGCATTAGTATCTGTATCTGTTGGTTTGGAGTGGAGGCCATCGACTGTGGTTCCACTCCAGGAATGACTGGATTTGGTGTACGATTTCTGCCATTTCCTGCCAGTTTTTTTTCCTTCCTGGCACTAAAAAACCTCTCCCTCTTGAGTGGCTGTGGCTACCCAGGTTTTCCCATGGCCTGGATGTTTTGTATCTTTTTGTCCCCTTTAGATGGTGTGCCTGGCAATTTAAGTTATAGCACAGTCTTTCCTGTACTGAAAAGGTACACAGTTCAGGGTGAAAAAGCTTGCAGGAAGGGAGTTTTCATTTTCCTGTTGTCATATGGGCATGGCATTTTCTAGGGTGGTCATAGTTGCACGTCCCGTCTGTTTTTCCAGATTTCCCATGCCTGCAGATACCAAGTGCATAGTATGTGCACAGGCTTGGTTTCCGTTTGCCTTGGGTTTCTGTGACTGTATTTCCTGTTGGTGCATGTTCCCCTGTCTTATTCCTATCCTCCCTAGCACCAACAATGGAGCTCCCACCAGTTGTTTTTGGTAATATATCCTCACTATTGCTAGTGGAGTCCTCTTGTTTGCTATTTCCTGTGGTATTTCTAGTTTGCAATATTGGTTTTATCTTATCTTTGACTACACTTGTTTCCCTACTATGGCTCCTGTCCCCTATGAGGTCATTTATATGTATTCCTTCCCGCGTATAATTCCCGACTACCTGGACAAAATCTCCAGCTTCACCATTACTGTCTCCCAGGACAGCACCTCCTGCTTCACCATTACTTTCTCCCAGGACAGCACCTCCAGCTTCACCATTACTGTCTCCCAGGGCAGCACTATCAGCCTCACATTTACTGACTACTGGGACATCACCTCCAGCCTTACAGTTTCTGACTACATGGCCAGTATCAAGGGCAGTACCATTCAGCCCAGACTTTTTATGTTCCCATCTGTTGTAGAAAGCTTCCAGGTTTTCTATGAAAGCAGCTTTGATGTTATCCTCTTTTAATACCCTTGTGATTTTAATCCACAGATTTATCTCATTTGGGCATACCGAAAAACACTTCCCTGTTTTAATACTGCTTGTAGATAGTTCTTGGATATCTGCACAAGGGGCGTGACACCAATTTCCACAAAAATGACAATTTATCCATGTGGAAGCCCGTTTGTTTGATTGGCCGCAGACTACACAGGGTTTCATAATGATTTGAATGATTGATTTACTGTAATTCTACTAGCAACCTCTTGAATATTCTATTAATAACCTCCTTAAATGAAGCACTAGCTATTTGTATTTCTATTTCTAACTGTACTTGTATATTGGACAGCTTACCGTGTACGTTCCTGATTTATATTTATTGTTTGTGTTTGATAAGGGCGCCTACAACCCCATCCATTTACAGTCTGCTTTATTGTTCAACGAATCCGTTTGAAACCAGTCAAGGGTTCGGACCAGTCAAGGGTTCAGACCAGTCGAGGGTTCGGACTAGTCGATCTGATCTGATCAGTGGGTCACTTATTTAAAACATACTGGTCGGTGATTTGGGCTAACACATGAAGGATCTACTTGAAATTATCTACCCGAGTAATATGTGATTTGATTGATACAAAAGTATAACTTGCGTGTTGAAGAACCGGTGACTGCTGGCAGCTCCTACAGTGACGAACGGTCGAGCCTCAACCCTTGTTTATCAATCGCTGTATCTAGCTGTTCTAGTTTTTTTTTCGTCTCCACCACAATAAATGCTGTATTATCACTAGTTGATGGTGGGGAAATTTTGGAGGGAAGGCGCTTTTTTGTAGTATAATGCTTCTCGTTGGTAATTTGCGAAACCCTGGTAACTACAGGGTTTTATGGAATTCACAGAACGTCGGGGTTTCAAAAAAAGAAACAATGAAATCACTCCACTCCCCTAATACCATTTTAAAAATGGTTAGTTCTAACAACACGATTCGTATTCCCGTTTTCACAATTATATGCGAGTAACTACAGGCCAGAAAAATTTTTGCGAGTACCCAGGGCCAGGAAATTATTAAAAACAGCTGACCTTTGGTAAATTTCGGGATTCTGGCACCTCCTCTTGGCTTATCACTTCATTTACAAATTTCCCTGTTTCAAATACCTTTTGCTTTAAATTTTATATACTAGGGAGCCAGTTATACACTTACACTGTGTATCCCAATGTTTTTCGGGAGACTTTCTTTCCTCTGACAAAGAAAATTCTATTTTATTATTTTCACACGGGCCAGGGCCATGATTCCCCTCTGGGAGTAAACCTCTTGGGGGTGCAAAAACAATTCTCCTTTTTGACTCCGTATATAATGTTTTCCCCCCAGATTGGTTCCCGGGGCTAGAGGGTATATCGTATAGGATTTGGCAAAAAAAGTTTTAGCACGTAAGGCGACGGAAAAAAAAAAACCGGGCCAAAGAGGGACGCTGACACGCTGACAATTTTTATGTTTAACGATTTCTGGAGCCTTTCCAAGCTCAATTTTAATAGGTTTTTGGAAAGTTAAAAGATTAAAAACAGCAAAAGTCACCCTGTTGGAAAACTGAAAAAAAATTTACTTAAGTTAAAAAAAAAAATGAAAAATAAAGTATAAATTTTTTTTAAAATTTTATCTTTTATTTTTTATTATAAAGACTGCTTTCTTCAAATTTTTTAAAAGAAAGGAAAGCTGCAACGAAACATTTTTGAAACAGGTAATCAAATTTTCCTTTCTAAAGTATTCAAATCAAACGTGAGACAATAGAAAAAAGATGAGTTGTGGTCGCTTCCAAAAAAAATTCAAATCTTTATATCTTCCTTAGAAGGTGAGGGTTTTTCACACAAAAGATCTGTACTCTGTTTCATAACTTTTCCTGGGGAAAGTGAGCAACAATTTGAAACATAGTTCCCCAAATAAAATAATAAAATTTTAAAAATAAAAACTAAAACTGAGAAAATTTTATAAGTTTTTTAAAAATTTACAAATTTTTAATACAGTACATTTATAAACGTGAGCATTGCGTTTAAATTTTATTTTTGAAGAACTAAATCAGAGAGAAGACAATCACAAGTGAAGAGCCTCCAATGCTAGGGGGTGAAGACTTAACCTTTCCCCATCAGGGGGACAGACTTAACCTTCCACATGCAGGTGTGACAGATTAACCTTCCACATGCAGGTGTGACAGACTTTAACCCTTTCCCAAAAAAGGTGGAAGACTTAACCTTCCCCAGTAGGGGTGACAGACTTAACCTTTCCCCATCTAGGGGTGACAGCTTAACCTTCCACATGCAGGTTGACAGACTTAACCTCCACATCTAGGGGTGACAGACTTAAACCCTTCCACATGCTAGGTGGACAGACTAACCTTCCACATGCTAGGTGGACAATTAATTCAACTGCTAGGTGTGACAGACTTAACCTTTCCCCATGCTAGGGGGTACAACTTACCTTCCACTGCTAGGGTTTACAGTTTAAAAACCCTTTAAAAGCTAGGGTGACAGACTTTTAACCTTCCACATGCTAGGTGTGACAGACTTAACCTTCCACATGCTGGGGTACAGACTAACCTTCACATGAGGTGTGACAGACTTAAACCTTTTCCCCATGCTAGGGTGACAGACTTAACCTTCCACATGCTAGGTGTGACAGGCTTTAAACCCCATGCAGGTGGACGACTTTTAAACCTCCACTGCAGGTGTACAGACTTAAAACCCTTTCCCCTGCTGGGGTGACAGACTTTTCCTTCCCCAGTAGGTTGGGCAGACTTTAAACCTTTCACATGCTGGTGTGACAATAACCTTCCCCAGCTATGTGAAGCTTTAACCCCCCACATGCTGGTGTGACGCTAACCCTTTCCCATGCTGGGGTGAAGACTTCCTTCCCTGCTAGGTGTGACAGACTTACCTCCCAATGCTGGTACGATAACCCTTTCCCCAGCTAGGGGGGACAACTTTTCCTTCCCATTTTGTAGGGTGCAACTTAACCTTCCCAGTAGGTTGACAGACTAACCTCCCAAAAAAGGGGGGTGCAGACTTTCCTTCCCCATCTGGTGTACGACTTTAAACCCTTTCCCCCAAAAATTGACAGGCTTAACTTCCACATCAGTGTGCGCTTAACCTTCCCAGCTAGTGTGACAGACTTAACCTCACACAGGGGTGACAGGGCTTAACCCCCCCCAAAAGCTAGGGTGACAGACTTAACCTTCCACATGCTAGGTTTTGAAAGGGGCTTAACCCTTTACATGCAGTGTGACAGGGCAAAACCTTTCCCCATGTAGGTGGGCAGCTTTAACCTTCCACACTAGGGGGACGCTTAACCTTCCCTGCTAGGTGTGGGCGCTTAACCTTTCCCCATCAGGTGTGACAGCTTAACCTTCCCATGTGTGGGACAGCTTAACCTTCCACATGCAGGTGTGAAGACTTAACCTCCCATGCTAGGTGTGCGACTTAACCTTCCACTGCTAGGTGTACAACTTAACCTCCCCAAAGCTGGTGTGACAGCTAACCCCCACTGCAGGTGTGACAGATTAACCTTACTGCTAGGGGTGACAGACTTAACCCCCACATGCTAGGTGTGACAGACTTAACTTCCACATTAGGTGGACAACTTAACCTTCACATGCTAGTGTGACGACTTAACCTTTACAGCTGGGGTGAAGACTTAACCTTCCACATGCTAGGTGTGAAGACTTAACCTTCCACAGCTAGGGGGTGACAGACTTAACCCCCATGTAGGGGTGACAGACTTAAAACCCTTTCCACATGTAGGTGTGACAGCTTAACCCCTTCCCCTGCTGGTTGACAAATTTAACCCTTCCCAGCTAGGGGTGCAGACTTAAACCTTCCACATGTAGGGGGCAGACTTTTAAACCTTACTGCTGGTGTGACAGCTAAACCCTTTCCCCAACTGGGGACAGCTTAACCTTTCCCCAGCAGGGGACAAACTTTTAAACCTTCCACATCTGGGTGACGACTTAACCTTTCCCCTGTAGGGGTGACAGGCTTAACCCTTTCCCCATGCTAGGTGTGACAGCTTTAAACCCTTTCCCCATCTAGGTTTTGACAGACTTAACCTTCCACATGCTAGGTGTGAAGGCTTAACCTTCCCATGCTAGGTGTACGATTAACCTTCCCCAAACTAGGTTGACGGGTTAACCTTTCCACATGTAGGTGTGCAGGCTTTAACCCTTCCCATGCTAGGTGGACAGTTTTCCCCTTTCCCAGCTAGGTGTGACAGGGCTTAACCTTCCAATGCGGTGTGACAGACTTAACCTTTCCCAAACTAGGTGACAGGCTTAACCCTTCCCCAAAGCAGGGGGACGCTTAAACCCTTTAATCTAGGTTGACAGGGTTAACCTTCCACAGCTTGTGACAGCTTAACCTTTCCCCATCTAGGTGTAAGGCTTAAAACCTTCACTGCTAGGGTCCCGGTTAACCCCTTCCACTGCGGTGTGACGGCTTTTCCCCTTCAAAAATGCTAGGTTTAAGGCTTAACCTTCCACATGCTAGGTTGACAGCTTACCTTCCACTGCTAGGTGGACAGCTTAACCTTTACTGCTTGGGGTGACGCTTAACCTTCCACATCTAGTGTGACAGACTTAAACCTTCCCCAAAGCAGGTGGACAGCTTAACCTTCCACAGCTAGGTTACAGCTTAACCCCCCACATGCAGGTTGACAGGGTTAACCCTTCCCCAATGCTAGGGTAAAGACTTTAAACCCTTCCACATCTAGGTGTACAGGCTTAACCTTCACATGCTAGGTGGAAAACTTAACCCTTCCCCTCAGGGGGTTTACGGCTTAACCTTCAACGTAGGTTGAAAGGCTTAACCTTTCCCCAAACTAGGTGTGCAAGCTTTAAACCTTTCCAATGTGGTGTGACAGACTTAACCTTTCCCCTGCTAGGTGTGACAGAAAATTTAAACCTTCCACATGCAGTTTACAGACTTAACCCTTCCCTGCAGGGTGACAGCTTAACCTTCCACATGTAGGTGGCGACTTTAACCCCCACAGCTAGGTGGGGACAGGCTTAAAACCCTTTTTTTTGCAGGGGGGACGCTTAACCTTCCCATGCAGGTGTGACAGGCTTAACCTTTCCCCATGTAGGTTGGACAACTTTTAAACCCTTCCCCATGTAGGTTGAAGCTTTTAACCTTCCCCATGCCAGGTGTGAAGCTTAACCTTCCACATGCTAGGTGTGACAGCTTAACCTTCCACTGCTAGGTTGCAGGCTTAACCTTCCAATTTTAAAAAATTTGGTTTGGGACTTAACCCCTTTCCCCTGCTAGGTGTGACAGGCTTAACCCTTCACATGCTAGGTGTGACAGACTTAACCTTCCCCATGTAGTTTGACAGGGTTAAACCCTTCCCCCAAAACTAGGGGTGCGACTTACCTCCCTGGGTAGGTGTGACGGGTTAACCTTACATGCTATGTGCAGGCCCCTTAACCCTTTCCCCAGCCAGGTGGGGCAGGGGCTTAACCTTCCCATGCTGGTGTACAGGCTTAACCTTTCCCCATCTAGGGTGGGACAGCTTAACCTTCCACATGCTAGGGGGGCACTTAACCTTTTCCCATGCTAGGTTTTACAGGCTTAACTTCACAGCTAGGTGTCGGCTTAAACCTTTCCAAATGAGGTTGACAGCTTAACCTTCCCTGCTAGGTGGGGACAGCTTAACCCCTTCCCCATGTAGGGGTGACAGGCTTAACCCCCCATCTATTTAAGGTTTTACAGGTTAAGGTTAACCCTTTCCACTGCAGTGGAAGGTTAACCTTTCCACATGCGGGTTTAAGCCCCCTTCCACATGTGGTGTGGGGTTTTTCCCAGCAGGGGGACAAAACCCTTCACATGCTAAAGGGGGAAGGGGTTTAAACCCTTCCCCTCTATTGACGTTTTATTGGGTTTCAGGCTTAACCCTTACTGCTAGGTGTGCAGGCTTTAACCTTCCAAAAATGTAGGTGGCGTTTTTGGGTAGAACCCTTTAATTCCCATGCTAGGGGGGACACTTAACCTTCACATCTAGGGGGTGAAGGCTTAACCTTTCCCCTGCTAGGTGTGACCTTTTAACCTTCCCATGCTTGGGGGAAGCTTTTAAACCCTTCCCCATGCTGGGGTTTTACAACTTAACCTTCCACTGTAGGGGTGACAGACTTCCTCCCTTAACCTTTCCACTGCAGGGTGACAGTTAACCTTCCCTGCAGGTTGACAGACCTAACCCTTCCACATGTGGGGGTGACAGGCTTTTTAACCTTTCCCCTGCTAGGTTTGCAGGCTTACCCCTTCCCAAATCTTTGGGGGAAGGGGTTAACCTTCCACATTAGGGGGGTGACAGCTTAAACCCTTTCCCCATGCTAGGTGACAGACTTAACCTTCCACAGCTAGGTGGGTTTTCCCCCATTGACAACTTAAAAACCTTCCCCAGCTAGGTGTGGTTTTTTGGGTGACAGGCTTAACCTTCCACAGTAGGTGGAAATTAATTAAAGGGTGTCCCCTTAAACCCTTACATGCAGGTGTGACAGCTTAACCTTCCCTCTAGGGGTTTACAGGCTTAACCTTCACATGCAGGTGTGCAGACTTAACCCCCACTGCTGGGTGTGCGGGGCTAACCTTTCCCCACATGTGGTGTGACAACTTAACCTTCCAACTAGGTGTAAAGGTTTTAACCCTTCCCATGTAGGTGGACAGACTTAACCTTCCACGTAGGTGGGGACAACTTAACCTTCCACATCTGGGTGTAAAGGGGTTTACCTTCCCAGCAGGTGTGACGGACTTAACCTTCCACATGCTGGGTTTTAGACTTAGCCTTCCACTGCAGGTGTGAAGATTAAAACCTTTCCACATGTGGTGTGCAGGCTTAACCTTCCAATGCAGGTGTGACGGCAAAACCTTCCACATTAGGTGTGACAGATTAAACCCCTTCCCTGCTAGGTGTGACGGGTTAACCTTCCACAGCTAGGTGTGACAGATTTAAACCTTCCCATGCTAGTGGCCAGACTTAACCTTCCACATGCCGGTTGACAGATTTAAATTACATGCTGGGTGTACAGACTTACCTTTCCACATGCAGGTTTGACAATTTAATTTCCCAAAATCTAGGTTGCAGTTTAAACCTTCCACATCTAGTGTGACAGACTTAACCTTCCACTGTTTGGTGTACAATTAACCTTCCCATGTGGGTGTACAGTTTTAACCCTTCCACATGCTAGGTGTGACAGACTTAACCTTCCAATGTGGGTGTGACAGATTTAACCCTTCCACTGCTGGGTGTACAGATTAACCTTCACATGGGGGGTTTGACGACAAACCCTTCCACATGCTAGGTGTGACAAAATTAAACCCTTCCCAATGTGGGGTTGACAATTTTAATTTCCCACATGTAGGGTGACAGATTTAAACCCTTTTCCACATGCAGGTTGACAGATTAAACCCTTCCCACATCTATTTTGTGACAGATTAACCTTCCACAGTAGGGTGACAGACTTAACCTCCCTGCTGGGTGTGCAGATTTAACCTTCCACGCTAGGTGTGAAGATTAACCTTCCACATGTAGGTGTGACAGATTTAAACCCTTTCCCACATCTGGGTGGACAACTTAACCTTCCACATGCTGGGTGGGACAATTTAACCTTCCAATGCTGGGTGACAGACAACACACACAATATTGTAGTTTTATTCATTTAGTCCAGTTGCAACTCGAAGTGTTGTGAAGAGCAGATTCTTAAATAAGGAGAATAATGCAGGTTAAGCACGTGTGTCAATAAGAAGCCAATTTTTCCCACTGAAAGGGCCCCCCAGTACTGAAGAGTGGTGAAGGGCAGGGGTTTTGCTGAAGTAAGAGTTACTGGGGGGTTTAGATACTGAAGAGTGGGTGAAGGGCGGGGTGGCGGTTAAAGTTACTGGGGCCTTTGATACTGAAGGTGGGTGAAGGGCGGGGTAGTGAGGTAAGAGTTTAAAGCAGGGGAAAAAATTTTGAAAGAGAAATTTAAAACAAAGGTAGTGCAAAAGGTGTTTTATTTAAAAGTCAGAAATGACAAGAAATATATTCGAAGAACAAATAATTGATAAGAAAGGGGTTTCAATCCATTACTAGCTCCCTTTTTTAGCTAACTCACCATTTTGGGAAAGGTTTTTAAATTTTTAAAAAATAACCAAACACTTTCGCTTTCCTGGGGCCTTACAATTCTTAAATTCTGCCAATATACAATTTAACACAATAATCACTGTCTACAGTTGACACATGTTGCTTCCCTTTTAATTAATAAAACACCACAAAAAAAAAATTTTTTTTTTATTTTTTTTAAAACAATCGGCCCCATTCCCACCAAGGGAGGGTTTGGCCGAAAAAGAAAAACTTTCACCATCATTCCTCCATCACTGCTTGCCAGGGGTGCTTTTCATACAGTTTAAAATGCAACATTACACCCTCCCTTTAGAGTTGACATTATTCCCCTCTCCAGGACTCAAGTCCCGGCCCGCCCCGGGTTTTCCCCGAATTCCTTTATAAAAGTTACTTTGCTCCACTCTAACGGGCAAGTATTAAAAATATTTTTCCCGTCACTCCTATCAAATACGCTCATGCCCCCTTCGGAAGTCCCAAACCCTTTCACACAAAAAATCCTTTTCCCCCCCCCTCCAACCCTTCCTACACCGACCCCTACCCTGCCTTCCCTCCACTACAGATTTATACACTCTCGAAGTCATTCTGGTTTGTTCCATTCTCTCTACATGTCCGAACCACCTCAAAAACTCCTCCTCAGCCCTCTGGATAATAGTTTTGGTAATCCCACACCTTCTCCTAATTTCCAAACTACTAATTCTCTGCATTATATTCACACCACACATTGCCCTCAGACATGACATCTCCAATGCCTCCAGCCTTCTCCTTGTTGCAACATTCATCACCCATGCTTCACACCCATACAAGAGTGTTGGTAAAACTATACTCTCATACATTCCCCTCTTTGCTTCCACGGACAATGTTCTTTGTCTCCACAGACTCCTGAGTGCACCACTCACCCTTTTCCCCTCATCAATTCTGTGATTCACCTCATCCTTCACAGACCCATCTGATGACACATCCACTCCTAAACATCTGAATACATTCACCTCCTCCATACTCTCTCCCTCCAATCTGATATTCAATTTTTCGTCACCTAATCTTTTTGTTATCCTCTTAACCTTACTATTCCCTATATTCACTTTTAATTTTCTTCTTTTACATACCCTACCAAATTCATCCACCAACCTCTGCAACTTCTCTTCAGAATCTCCCAAAAGCACCGTGTCATCAGCAAAGAGCAACTGTGACAACTCCCACTTTGTGTTTGATTCTTTTTCTTTTAACTCCACACCTCTTGCCAAGACCCTAGCATTCATTTCTCTCACAACCCCATCTATAAATATACTGAACAACCATGGTGACATCACACATCCTTGTCTAAGGCCTACTTTTTTTTTATTAACACACTGGCCAATTCCCACCAAGGCAGGGTGGCCCGAAAAAGAAAAACTTTCACCATCATTCACTCCATCATTGTCTTGGCAGAAGGGTGCTTTACACTACAGTTTTTAAATTGCAACATTAACACCCTTCCTTCAGACTGCAGGCACTGTACTTCCCATCTCCAGGACTCAAGTCCGGCCTGCCGATTTCCCTGAATCCCTTCATAAATGTTACTTTGCTCACACTCCAACAGCACGTCAAGTATTAAAAACCATTTGTCTCCATTCACTCCTAACAAACGCTCACGCATGTCCGCTGGAAATCCAAGCCCCTCGCACACAAAACCTCCTTTACCCCCTCCCTCCAACCTTTCCTAGGCCGACCCCTACCTCACCTTCCTTCCACTACAGAGTGATACACTCTCAAAGTCATTCTGTTTCGCTCCATTCTCTCTCGCAAAGAGCAACTGTGACAACTCCCACTTTATGCGTGATTCTTTATGTTTTAACTCCACACCTCTTGCCAAGACCCTCGCATTTATTTCTCTTACAACCCCATCTATAAATATATTGAACAACCACGGTGACATCACACATCCTTGTCTAAGGCCTACTTTTACTGGGAAATAATCTCCCTCTTTCCTACATACTCTAACCTGAGCCTCACTATCTTCATAAAAACTCTTCACTGCTTTCAGTAACCTATCTCCTATACCATACACCTGCAACATCTGCCACATTGCCCCCATATCCACCCTGTCGTATGCCTTTTCCAAACCCATAAATACCACAAAAACCTCTTTACCTTTATCTAAATACTGTTCACCTACATGTTTCACTGTAAACACTTGGTCTACACACCCCCTACCTATCCTACTCTCTGTCTTACTCTTAATTCTTTCAATAATAACTCTACCATACACTTTACCAGGTATACTCAACAGACTTATCCCCCTATAATTTTTGCACTTTCTTTTATCCCCTTTGCCTTTATACAAAGGAACTATGCATGCTCTCTGCCAATCCCTAGGTACCTTACCCTCTTTCATACATTTATTAAATAATAGCACCAACCACTCCAAAACTATATCCCCACCTGCTTTGAACATTTCTATCTTTATCCCATCAATCCCGGCTGCCTTACCCCCTTTCATTTTACCTACTGCCTCACGAACTTCCCCCACACTCACAACTGGCTCTTCCTCACTCCTACAAGATGTTATTCCTCCTTGCCCTATACACGAAATTACAGCTTCCCTTTCTTCATCAACATTTAACAATTCCTCAAAATATTCCCTCCATCTTCCCGATACCTCTAACTCTCCATTTAATAACTCTCCTCTCCTATTTTTAACTGTCAAATCCATTCTTATGTACCTATTTGATAATAACTGCAAAGTCAGTGCTAATGAATGATCTGTTTATTATTATAATCAAAAAGAAGCGCTAAGCCACAAGGGCTATACAGCCCTGCAGGGCAGGAAGGAAGCGAGGGCATCAGGTGGCAAAAGGGAGGTGGATGAGTAATAGGTTACGGATAACAGCGGAGCAGTGGATGGTGAAAGGGTAAAGGGCAGCAAGAGACTGAGCTAGAAAGGGCTGAGGGAATTGCGTAAGGTATCATCATCAGAGTTTGTGGAGTAAATCAGTCGTTGTCAAGAAGTCAATGAGAGAGTCAGGATTAAAGGAGGGTCCATCAGCAAGAAGGGAAGGTAAAGAGAGAGTAGTAGAATGAAGACGGCGTTGGAGGTAAATTCTGCGTGCTCGTTGATAGAGAGGGCAGTCTAACAGAATGTGGCTAATCGATACTGGAACTTGACACTGCTCACAGAGAGGTACAGGGTGCCTCTCCATGAGGTACCCGTGAGTAAAACGAGTGTGGCCAATGCGAAGATGGGAGAGAGTGGTCTCCCAACCACGGCACTGATGACAAGAAGACGTTCAGTAACCTATGCTCGGTTTAATAGAATGAAGTTTGTTACCAAGCAGAGATGACCAACGTTGTTGCCAACGGGCGTGAAGGTGGGTAGCTATTGCAGCAAAATAGTCCAGAAATGGAACACCTCTATAAGAAATTGGTAGGTCATGTACTGCTGACCGCGCAGCAGTGTCTGCCTGTTCATTGCCCTGCACGTCGACATGACCAGGGACCCAACAAAATATAATATCTTTATGCTTCGTAGAGATACGACGTAGCCAAAGTTGGATACGGAGAACTTGGGGGTGAGATGTATCAAATTTTCATATACCCTGTAGAGCACTAAGGGAGTCTGAGACTACCACAAATGATGACACAGGCATAGATGCGATACGAATAAGTGCTGTAAGAATGGCATACAGTTCAGCAGTAAAAATGCTAGCCGAAGATAGTAAATGCCCCCGCACGACGCTGTCCGGAAACACTGCTGCGAATCCGACGCCGTCTGAAGACTTAGAGCCATCTGTGTACACAGCGGTGGCATGAGAATGGGAATGGAAATGATCAAGAAAAAGAGAGCGGGAAGCCACCGTAGGCAGTTGAGCTTTCGAGCAAGGGAGTGAGAAAGAACAGACCCAAACAGCTGGAGTTTCCCAGGGGGGTAGGGAAAAGTGAGATGCTACATGAACATATAAAGGTGGTAACTGAAGGGAAGACAAGAGTGAATGTAGGCAAAGAGAAAAGGGACGGAGCAAACAGGGGCGGCGAACGAATAAAGAATGTCTACTAATATCGGTGACCATTCTATAAATGGAAGGATTGTGGAGATCGTGAGAGCGTACATAGTAACGAAGGCAATGGGCATCATGGCGATCAGACAAAGATGGAACATTTGCTTCTGTATAGAGGCTCTCAACAGGGGAAGAGCGAAAAGCACCAAGGCACAAACGTAATCCTTGGTGATGGATAGAGTTAAGGCTAGAGAGAGTAGCAGGAGAGGCCGCGGAATAAATCTGGTCACCATAATCGAGTTTCGATAAAACGAGGGCTGAATGTAGGCGAAGCAGAGTTCGACTATCAGCTTCCCAGGAAAGATGAGCAAGGGTTTTAAGAAGGTTTAGCCGGCTGTGACAAGTTGCCTTCAGAGAGGTAATGTGAGGTTTCCAGGATAACCTACGGTCAAAGAGAAGGCCTAGAAACCTGACTGTATCACGTTCGGGGATACGGGAGCCATAGAGATACAAAGGATGATCGGAGATGACAGACAGAGCGTCTAGTGAAAGTAATTTGGTGAGTTTTGGTACTTGAAAATTTAAACCCATGCGTGGTGGCCCAAGTGGAAACACGGTCGACCACATGCTGGAGAGAAACTGCAATGAGATGACAGTCAGCGCCTGCACAAGCAATAGTGAAGTCATCAACATAGAGTGATGACCAAATATTGGGTGGAAGAACAGAGGCTAAATCATTTATAGCAAGGAGAAAAAGTGTTGTGCTTAGAACACATCCCTGAGGGACACCTTCAGCTTGGACGAAGTCCGGGGAAAGAACATTATGGACTCGAACACGGAAATGTCTGTCAGTTAAAAAGTTCTTAAGGAAGGATGGTAGATTGCCTCGGAGGCCAAAGGGAATGGGCCTGGGCCAAAATATTATACCTCCAAGTTGTGTCATATGCCTTCTCAAGGTCAAAAAATATGGCAATAACTGAGTGATTATTCGCAAAGGCATTACGAACATATGTATCCAAGCGTAGTAAGGGGTCTATGGTAGAACGACCCTTACGAAAGCCATATTGACTAGCGGAGAGACTGTTGTGTGTCTCTAAATACCACATTAAACGTCGATTTACGAGACGTTCCATCACTTTGCAAACTGCACTAGTAAGAGCGATGGGACGATAGTGGGAGGCATCATGTCCTGTAGTACCCGGTTTGCGGAAAGGGAGAACAATGGCAGATTTCCACTGCTGGGGAAGAACTCCTTGTGCCCAAATAAGATTGAAGAGGTGTAAGAGGACTACAAGGGCTGACTGATGTAAATGTTGTAACATACGAATATGAATGTCGTCAGGCCCAGCTGCCGATGATCGGCAAGCTGAGAGCGTTGCCGCCAGTTCCTGAAGTGTAAAAGGCACATTATACTGTTCTTCTCTGAGAGAAGAAAAGTCCAAGGGTACTAACTCTCTGGCAGACTTTGAGGAAAGAAACGAGGGGCATAGATGGAGCCCCCGGGAAATACGGACCAGATGTGTGCCAAGTTCAATGGCAACGTCGAGAGGGTTTGCTACATCAACACCAGCAACCCGTAGAACAGGAGCCGGGTCAGGAGAGTATTTACCACTCAATTTCCTCACTTTTTTTCCAGACCGCACTCATAGAAGAAGCAGAGGTGATGGTGGAAACATAGTCTCGCCAACAAGTGCGTTTAGCTTCACGGATGACACGGCGGGCGATCGCACGCTTCTGCTTAAAATCAAAAAGTCTCTCAGCGGTTCTAGTGTACAGGTACCTGCCCCATGCAGCGCGTTTCAAACGTACTGCACGAGCGCAAGCAGGAGACCACCGAGGCACGCACTTCTGAGAATGACTGCCTGAGGTTTGGGGTATAGAATGAGAAGCTGCGGTATAAACTGACGTCGAGAAGAGGTGTAGGAGCTCATCAATGGAGGATGAAGAAGGAACCTCACTAAAAGCAGTGAGGTGTGAGTAAAGATCCCAATTTGCCCGATCAAATTGCCAGCGAGGGCTACGGAAAGGTGGTGAATAGGAAGGAGAAGTAAGAATGATTGGAAAATGATCGCTGTCATGTATGTCCGGTAGAACAGACCAGGTGAAGTCTAGTGCAGTGGAGGAAGAGCAGACTGATAGATCGATGCAAGAGAGAGTATGAGTACGAGGATCAAAATGGGTGGGAGTACCCGTATTTAAAACATGGAGGGGGTGAGAGGCGAGAAAAGCCTCCAACTGGACGCCACGTGAGTCACAATGAGACTCCCCCTCCAGAGGAAATGGTGGGCATTAAAATCACCAAGTAACAGAAGTGGTGGTGGTAAGGAAGAAACAAGAAAGGCAAAGTCTGGGATAGAAAATGCTCGAGGAGAGATATAAAGAACATATTGTAAGCCACTTATTCAAGTGGATACGGGCTGCAGTGTAATGCAGCGAGGTATGGACAAATAGTTGGTGGAGGTGGGGGGGGGGGGGGGCGGGGGCGGGGCGGGGGGGGGGGGTTGGGGAGGTGGGGGGGTGAAGGAGGGGTGAGGACAGTGAGACCTCCTCAGCCCAACCCCAGAAAATAATGAAGGTCTGAATTATCAGATAAAGAGAATGTCATGACGTTGGTTATGTGATGATCCCAATATAGCAGATATCACTGAAGGTAACACAATATAGCAGATAACACTGAAGGTAACACAATATAGCAGATAACACTGAAGGTAACACAATATAACAGATAACACTGAAGGTAACACAATATAGCAGATAACACTGAAGATAACACAACGGATAACACAGCTGTATTGTGCACCGTTGTGCTGTCTGCTCTTCTCTAATACAATGTAATACAATTACAATTAATTCTGAATTCTTCTAATTAATTTTCTTGGTTAGCTCAGTCGGTAGAGTGTCGGACTGTAAATATGAGGGCGGCGGTTCGATCCCAGCCTGAACCTTTCTGTTTATTAATGGACAGTTGTTAATTAAACTTAATTTGAGTTAATATACATAAGTAAGTATGAGAGTGAGAGTCAGGATGACTTGGTCATCATTGTTTGTGTATAAGATCATCCCTGGATCCCTGGAGGTCACAGTAAAGTGAAACAATGATATCCTCCATAAGACAACATGCACTTGCAAGATCATCATCTAGCAACACCAGTTGCTTAAAAACTGAACAAAATATTTATGGCACAATCGCCAGCAGCCACCATTGTATTAAAAACCTTGGTGAATGAATGGAGCATGAATGTTGACACCATTCACTCTTTAATTGTATTTAAGGTACCTTTTACATTTCACTTCCTCTGACATCTCATACTCTAATTAGTTATTTTAGTGTGTAAGCCGCCGTGTATCTGGCATAATATTACCCTACTTAGAATATATCATACCCCTCTATCTTCAGTGTTAGAAAATAAATTCAGAGTCCCCCGAGGTGCTCTAAAAAAAGTTTTGAAATTTTTTGT
>NC_069477.1:28304523-28347407 GCF_026875155.1 Cherax quadricarinatus | reverse complement strand
TATAGTTCTATGTCTTCCTTTAGTTAAATCTGTATTGAAAAAGCCACGGGATGGCAAAAAGTCACAATAAAGTATCCAGATGTTGCACTGTGTCTTAGTTTCATATTTGTGGGTATTTTTCCTTTTTGCCAAGATAGAAATTATTCTTTCAAAAAAAAATTATTCATTTCCTTATGATTATTCGTTTCCTTTTTAAAATTTAAATTTTTTAAATTTCCTTATAAATTATTATTCTTTCCCTATTCAATTAATTTTATCTCCTTAAAAAAATAATTTCCTAAAAAAATTAATTATTAATTTCCTTAAAAAATAAAATACATAAAAAAAACCCTGTACTTCACTCAGATGGGAGATATGTAAAAAGGGTTATCCAAATCTTCATTGTCTTGTTCCACGTACGATTTATCCATTGATGGGTCCTGTCCAAGCTTGGGGGATTACCCAGGTCAATTAAATGTGAACCCGTATTTGTTATCGACTCTATCGATGAAGTTTGTTCCCGGGATGAAGGTCCTGGTGTGCGAAACCTTTATTGTGAAAGTCTAGGAGTGCAATCTTCACAGCTTCGTAAGCTTTCTTGCATTCATCAACGGGGTTGCATTCGAAGAATTCATCTAGTGGTTGTCCTGGGCAGAGTTCATGTGATAGCTGAAGGAAGTCCTTTGGAAATCCCAAAAAAATTTGGGGGGCTCCTCCAGCTCCTGCAGCAGCCTTCAGGAGGCGACATTCCGTCATTTTCGTACTGCTGGGTTTCAAGACTTTCACAGCAGCAATGACGAGGGAGCCATCATCCATTGTCACCTATGCTCTGTGTGTCTTAGCAAAAGTCCTTCGCCAATTTCACTCTTAAGTGAAATCTGAGACCATGAAAATTTCCGAAACTTTTTATTGTCTTGCGAGGACGGTGTTGTGACCCGCCAGCCTCAGCATTGCAGACCTTTACCCTTTTGCTAGCGGGCCCAGAAGGGGAGGAAGAGCGACTCCGCTTCTTACTACCACCAGCCATCGTCTCGCTTGTCATTCTCTGGGCAAATAAGTAAATAATTTTAAGCTCGACGCTCAGAGAGTTCATAACAGAAATATGCGGAGTCTTACTAATATACTCTGAAAAAGTGATCACAAATAAATATAGTTAAGATGTAATAGAGAGGATTATATACAGAGAAGTAAGTATCGAAAAATAATCACAAATATAGTTAGGATGCTATTATAGTATGTTGGTGTGTACTTACCTATACGTGATTCCAGGGGTCGATTCACAGCTTCTGGCCGTGTGTGGTGTGTTGTGTGTGGTGTGTGTGTGTGTGTGTGTGTGTGTGTGTGTGTTGTGTGTGTGTGTATGTGGTGTGTGTGTGTGTGTGGGGTGTGTGTGTGGTGTGTGTGTTGTGTGTGTGTGTGTGTGTGTGTGTGTGTGTGTGTGTGAGAGAGAACAGTGGACAGTTACACTAACGTAGTTGTGTTTGCTGGGTTGGATTCATAGTTGCTGATTAGTAGTGAACAGAGGAAACATTTTGATGCTGAAGATTGGATACATGAATGTAGTGAAGATTTTATTTATAATCAGTGATGAGTAGTGAATATAAGTTAGTTGATTGATGTGAAGTGTAGTGAAGCTAAGATAGCTGATTGATGTATAGTGTAGTGAAGCTAAGTTTGTTGATTAATGTGTAGTGTAGTGAAGCTAAGGTAGTTGATTGATGTGTAGCAAAGATAAATTAGTGGAGTGATGTGTAGCGAAGATAAGGTAATTGTATGTGTACTGAAGATCAGGTAGCTGAGTGATGTGTAGCGAAGATCAGGTAGCTGAGTGATGTGGAGCGAAGATAAGGTAGTTGAGTGATGTGTAGCGAAGATCAGGTAGCTGAGTGATGTGGAGCGAAGATAAGGTAGTTGAGTGATGTGTAGCGAAAATAAGGTAGTTGAGTGATGTGTACTAAAAAAATTGGTGTTGTAAGATGTGTAGTGTAGTAAATGTAACGTAATTTACTAAAGTGTACTTCTTTCATTGCTTTCCTTCTTATTCACTTCCTTCCTGTTATCTTCCGGTGCAACACTCTTCATTGATCTATAATTACTTTTCCAAGAATGAAATTCCGCTAGCAATTCATCATCTTCATTCGACATTTCCTCTTGTCCCACACACTTCATGGCGTACTGAAATGTATTATGTCCTAATTTTATTTTACGATAAATGGCAATATCTCTACATCACCCTTCGTCATACCATAGTAATAAAGATATTAACAATAAGGCTTACTGGCCAGGTTATAGCACGACCCTCCAAAATTCTTTTTGTCAGGTGATCGCGTTCTCCTGATTAGCTAGCTGTGTTGTCATTCCTGTAATAATGCAATATTACTTTTCTACATTCTTTAGGTCCTGTAATTCCCCACCTGGAAAGTCTCGACCGTAGTTAAAAAGACATGATTCCAATCCATCAAGGTCGCCTGGGACCTCCAGAAAAATGGGGAAGGGGAGACAAACCAGTAGGCATATAAGTGACGTTCTTGACACAAGATCTTGGGGAGGACTGAGGTAGGTAGCTAGAGGTGAGGAAGCCAAGAGACGAGGCTCACCTTTGTGATGTGAAGGACACGCACACACACTACAGGAGGGTACATATGCAGGCAAATGTAGATGGTACAGTGTCACAAAGTTTAAAAAATAGATGTCATGTTAGGTCTCTTATACTTAGGCTGCTTCCTTGGGTAAGTGATGTAACAATATTGGGAAAAGTCGTTAGAAAAAACGTTTGTTAGTGCTATCAGAGATACAAAGATCACCTGATTATGTGTAGTAATACCAGACATGGAAATAAATGGTATAAAATACCGACACAATGGAAATATAAACACATGTGATCCTTTATTGACAACGTTTCGCCCACACAGTGGGCTTTTTCAAGTCACAAACAGATATTTCCTGGGTTGGGAAAGGTACGCGAGCATTTATAGACAGGTTCAGAATGCTGAGGTCAGGTGGAGAAAGCTGCATCTGATGATGTACCGAGTGAGGTTATTGAGTCTAAAATCTGGGGTTTGCTTGTTTTTTCCTTGTTTCTTTCCCCCTTTCCCAAACTACCCAAGATTTTTAGACTCTATACCCCCCCTCGGTACATCATCAGATGGGAGCATTCTCCACCTGACCTCAGCTTCCCGAACCTCACATAAATTTCTCGCGTACCTTCCAACCAGGTAGATCTGTGTACGAATGGTATATAATACCGACAAGATGAGATTAAGACACGTGCACATCTGGGTATCTTTATTGTAGACGTTTCACCATCCAGTGGTTTATCAATACAAATTCTAGGACATAACTTGAAGACAGTAGAACTATGTACAAAGATGAGGTAATCAGTCCTCAACCTAGGGAGTGGAAGGAGCAACCATAGTCGTAGAGATTCTAAAGCAGAAGAAAGGAGCCGGGCGCTTATATAGTAACGTCAGGTGTAGCAGACGAGGGCATATTCACTGGTAGGCGGGATTCCCCAGTGGAAGTAGGTCCTTCCCAAAGAGATGGGTTAGTTGTAGTAGTAGTTGTCGTAGTCGTGGAGGTTATGTACATGTCCTCAGAATTAAGATTCCATGATGTTGCAGTGTCTGACAAGTTGTGTACGAATGGTATATAATGGTGAAATGGTGAAATGGTCTACCATAACACACAGATGTTTGTTGCCTTGGAGGGAACATATAAAATTGGTTAACAAATCAAGGGCAACTCTTTCCCATGGTTCGCTAGTGGTTGGATACACTTGGATTGGATTAGGACCATTGACATTTCCTTTATGTTGCATACAGACACTACATTTCTTAACATACTCGGAAATGTCAGTTGCCATACGTGGCCAAAAGTATTTCATTCTGGCTTGTTTCACAGAACGATCCATACCAGGGTGTGCAAAACCTGGTGCATCATGAACTAGCTGTAGAGCTACGTTCACTAGTGGACTGTGGAATTACCAACTGGTAAACTCTTCTGCTTGGAGTACCCAACTCGGCTGTTCGATACAATAATTTTTGGCTCATTACAAAGTCACTAAGGGGGTGCTGGTGGCTTCACAGTTTGAATAAGATCTTCCTGGAGCAGGAATCGAATCACACCAGACCACAGGGGATCTTTTTCTTGGGCATTTTTGACATCCTCGACAGTAAATGGAGGATCTGCAGTAACTACACTAACGTGTCGCGATAAAGCATCTGCGACTACATTCGACTTGCCAGGTAAATGTTTCAAAAGTGGGATTGAACTCTTGGATAGTAAGGTCCTCTGGCTAACCTTCCAGTAGGCTGTTTGTTCTGGAATAAAGGTATCAGTGGTGCATGGTCTGTCAAGACATGAACAGGGTACTGGTAAATAATGTTCAAGTGCTTTAAAGATCATACTATTGCTAAAGCTTCTTGCTCAGTTACTGTATAATACGTTCAGCCTTCGAAGGACTCGGCTAGCAAATGCAAACTGCGTTGTACTTGCCATCAGTCTTCTGAGCTAGTACGGTACCTATGCCAATTGAACTAGCATCAGTTGTCAGTAGAAGGGCATAGAAAAATCTGGGAATTTCAAAATTGGAGCAGATGTTAACTTTTCTTTTTAGAGTTTGGAATGCTCTTTCTTGACGGAAGGTCCAAACAAAAGGAGCATCTTTCTTAAGCAATTCAGTTAGCGGAGCAGCTATGGAAGAAAAATTGGCAATGAAAGATCTATAAAAACCTGCTAAGCCCGCAAAGGATCTTAAGGGCCCATCAGCAGTTTTTTGGGAGTTGGAAAATTTAGTACTGCAGTTAACTTTACTTTGATCAGTCGTAACCCCTCTGGGAAAGTGACTATGTGCCCAAAAAAACTTAATTTCTGATCTGAAAAATTGACATTTGGACAGTTTGATCTTAAGTTGGCTTCTTCAGGCTTGCCAAGTACTATATCAATCTTTTCAGGTGTGTGTCCACGTCTTCGGACATGACGATTACGTCGTCTAAGTAAACCATAAGTGCTTTACCTATAAGACCTCTAAAGATGTTGGTCATGAGTCTAGAGAAACGTGATAGGAGACGATCTAATCCAAACGCCATACGAGTAAGTGATAATGACCTGTGGGAGTGGAAATGCAGTTAACTCTTGGCTGTCCTCGTGAAGAGGGACTTGCCAAAGCCCTTGTAACAAGTCCGGGGTTGAAAAGACTTGTTATCTCCGATATTGCGTAAAAGGTCACCTAGTACAGGAAGTGGGAACGATCTGGAATGGTTTTCCCCATTTAACTTCCTAAAGTCAATCACCGGGCACCAAGTCCCCGTCCTTCTTAGGCACCAGGATCAAGGGCGCATTCCAGGGTGAATTGCTAGGTGCAATAACTCCATCATTGAGCATTTAATTGATCAGTTCCTCTGCGACAGCAATTTGGGGAAATGAGGCATTCTGTACGCAGGTATATAAATAGGTCTGGTACCGGGTTCAAGTGGAATACGATGGGCAATAATTCGTTATACCCATCTTCTCACCTGGTAAGGCAATGGCTGTACGACGTTTGTTCAACAGCGTCAACAAGCGTTTGGACTTCGTCTGGGAAATCAGTGGGAGCTAAGTCTTTCTCCTCAACTGGTGGGATAGATTGATCCAGCGGAGTGGATGAGGTCTCCCAGTTGAAATAGCACCGACCCACTGGTCGGTGGCGAAATCATCCTGTACTTGAACAGGGTAAGGATAGTGAACTAGGTCAACGAGGTTGGTATTTGCTCTGAGACGAACACCTGTGACCCGAAGTGTTAGCAAGGAATAAATTGATCTTACTGTCTCAAACAACGTGTAAGGAAGGTTCAACAAATAAACCCTTGACCTTGCAGGAATCACTGTCAACTAGGACTTTATCACCATCTGGAACATTTAGGAAACAACAACAGACACTCTAGTGGAGAGCACTAGCCGCAACAGAGACGTCTTTCTGCAGAGGGCATGTGACATCAACAAGAGATGGCATTACTAGTTTCAAGAAATCGTTTTCTGACAAGGCATTCCCCTGTGGAGAAACTACTACTCGAACTAGCAAGTCATTGCAGGGATGGGCTGTGCACTCAAGGCAGTCTGAGTGTCCTCGGACACTTGAGGCAACGGAACACTTTCCTGCAAGTCTGAAGGTGTAGGTGGAACACAGATGGAGGGGACAGAATTACCAGTGCCTGACCGCTTGGGTAACGCTACTGGAGAATGCATTGGCTTTAAGGACTTAATGCGTACATCATACTCTGCAGCAGTATGCAATTTCTGATCCAAGCTGGTAACCCCCAGAATGGAACGATCAAGCGTCAATTTGGGCATGCCAAACGGTAGGGGTTTCGAGCACAATGCGTAAGTCTCGCATGGAAGCAAATCAGTAGAAGGTCACCGGGGAAAGTAATCTGGTCGACAACAAGAAAAGCAGCAGTAAAGTCTCTTCTTGGATAGTAAAGGTGAGCGAAGTCTGCCCTCGGACTCGCAGAAGGGAACCAGCTACTCCACTAAGGGAGGTTACAGTAGTTGGTTCAACGAGGAGGACACGGCGTAACTGCTTCTCTTTAAAAAAGCTAGACGTAATGATTTTAAATTTTGCGCACCAGAGTCCATGAACACATGAACGGCGCATTATGGACAAAGCTTGTACTAATGGACCAAAACGTTTCGTTAGAGTTATATGCAAACAGAAAGGTGGATTGTCATCGGAGAAGGCATTTTCTACTTCATCCCCAAATTCCTCTACGTCAGAGCAGGGCTGTCAATCTCAAGGCTGGCTAAGGCTTCGTAGGAATTCTGGACTGGGATGGGTACTCGTTATCACCTACTACTGTCACGACTGGACGAGTAACTTGGGCCCCGGATTCCCCCGAATTGGAAGAATGAGCCTGGTTCTGGTTAGTTTGTGAACCACGACGTCTGTTTCCTCTCCTGGCTCTGCGGTTGGAACGGCCACGGAAGACTAGAGTAGCAGGTTGTAGAGAGCATGCACTCAAAAAGTGTCATGTCCATGAATTAGAAAGTAAGTAGGGAAGATCTGACTGGGACTCACATCAGTAACGACGCTTTTAGGGTGACTGTCATGACAATTAAATACGATATGGCCACGGTAACCAAATTGTACAAAAACTCTTTGACTGTGGGTACTGTACGTACTACGGGTGCACGGAATGAGGTCTAACACTTGCTTGGATGATGGACGCGAGTGATTAAGGTTGGAGTTTTGTAGAGCACAAACAAAGAAGTACAGGAGGAAAGGATTTGCATAGACTTAGATAAGGAAGGTTCTCTCGGGACACAATTTCGTAATGATAGAGCTGCAAGCCCCCGGGCCCCATAGTAGCATCTAGCGGACTGAATTGTACACAACATAGTGCGGTGGCATTAGTTGTTTAATACTCCAATGCAGCTAGTTTGCAAAACCCATTCCCCAAGGCTGTTTATCGTTATCTTTAAGGTACTTGAATTTTGACCTGGTTTAACGAATGAGGACATTAGTTATTAAGACGAAGAGCAACCCCATCTAAATGACTTCTCGGGCTCGGAGCTGTGCAAACTAATTTTTGAGAACAACGAACGGACGGTTTCTTGCACCGGTTCAAGATAATTGCAATTACTGTTCTAATCTGCCACCTGTAGATCTTGAAAGCCTTCATACGATTATTAAATACATGTGAGCAGCTGGAGAACGGCTAGACTCTCCTTCCGATACTGATCAAACACTCTCAGATGGGAACCATCACTGAAGCACTCTTGCTCTAACTGCGGTAAACCACCTTCAAAGGGTGTCTGGTCACCATGAACAATGGCAGCATCATACGGATCACGACTGAAATTACCAGCTAGAATCTGGTATATCTATTGTTGTAGGAGTACTCGAATTTTGGGCTGACGCATTAATGGTTGTACTACGCATGTGCTGAGGCATCCCCCTAAGAAAACTTGAGACTATTTGCAAATGTAAAAAAAGAATTTAGAGAACCAAAGAAATTTGGCTGAGAAAACACAACACAGTGAACTTAAATGGGAAAAAATGCTTAACGATTCCATAATATTAAAAGTTGACAGTTACCAGTAGTAAAAACTCACACAAGAAAAATGCAACTGAATGAAGAACACTTTGAAAATCAAGAAACTTTACTTTACCTCAAACGATTTGCTCAACTTTTACTTTAAATTGAATGAATGGCACAGTGATTGCCTTTACTTTCAATGCAAAAGGGAAATACACAATAAAATGATGAAATGACTCAATAATCTTGTGCACAATTAGAAAAACTGACCCAAAACAATTCACTAAAAGAGAATAAATGCACACAAGAATAAAATATTATCACAGAACAGAGCATAAGAAACTCACTGAAATAACTGTAGCATGTTCAAAATTACAATTGCTAATCAACAATACTGCATAAAATTTTTTGCAGAAAACCCTTTAATGGCAACACAATTTTGCCAAGAATTTTCAAAATGAGTCAATGGCAATATAAAAATTATTACACACCCCACAAGAAAAGAATATATTAAAGGGAAAGAACACTTACCCAACTGCACTCAAGAAACACTTAACAAGCCCAAAAAAACATTTACCTAAAAGAAACTTAAAAATTTCACTAAGAGTGAATTTGTTCAATAAACAGAAAAAAATAATAGGCCGCTGAAACAAGAACATAAAAAAAGTTTAATACTTACAGTGATGCAGAACACAACACCCAAAAACAAACCAATACTAGAAGTTTCTTCCAATGAAACTTGATGTGTGAAAAATTTGTAAAAAATGATACTTGCTTGCACAAATAATGCACTATTGTCTGTGAATAAGACAATTAGACACGGCTAAATGAAAGATATACACAAGAATGTTCAAACACCAGGACAAAACAAAAATACACAAATGCTGGAAGAAAAAAAAAATAAACAAAACCCCTGGTTGTGATGCAGATAAGCTGATTAATTACTGAAATACTTCACTGGAATACTGAAACCTAGGTGATCTGAATGTAAACGCAAGTTCTATACTGCTCATATGTGCACACACAACAAAGGAAAAACACTAAGGTACTTACTTCAAGTGTATAAAAAGACACACAACACAACAGACATAAGATAAAGCACGAAAAATTAACACTGAATTAAGGAGACTAAAAGATTATTGCAAACAAACACTGGTTGATAAAGAGTCATGAATGTCACTAAGAGAAAAATCACTGGAAACACAAAAGAAATGTCTCAACACTCGCAAATGTCTCTATGGAAAATATTATCGCTGTAACGACTTGGTGACGAATGAGGTAGACGGTGGAAGGTTGGAGGTGGAGGGTAGAGGAGACTGGTGGCTGACTACGATCACTGACTTCTCTCCACACTCGAAGAATTTGCGCTTAAATTGACGATAGACACACACAGGAGGCTTTTAACGGTGGCGCGAAAACACACTCTAGCTCTTGACCCCCTATGTGGTCCTTAAAGTATGGTGCTACAACCCTTAGTAGTTTACCAAAACACTGAAGAAGTTAGGTGAGTGGGTAATGGCTGAGTGAGGCGTCTGAGGCCGAGTGGTGAGTGGGCTGAAACAGGGCTAAGACCGGCAATGGTGAGACACACGTGGTCGTGGGTGGTTGGGTCTATGGGTTGAACGGCGTAAGCCCCACTGAGGACAGCCACACTGCCGCGAAGATAATTCTAAGCCGACTGGCTTAAAAACAACCCACAAAATACCACAACACCACAAGGATGAAAAAGAGCACTCAGAATTGCTTGGAGCTTGAATCACAAGCGATGAAGACTACTCACGTGGCTTGCTTGAATACTGGGGTAAGACACCTGGGTTAGTTGCTAGCTGGCTTATCTTAACCCTTCACACAGAATAGCTTGACAACTTCTCATGATGAGCACAGCAGAGGTAGAAGCTGGCTTGGCAGGCAAAAGAACTGGATGAAGTAGACTAGGCTGGACTGGACTCCCCCACCGCAGACTGGAAACTGGCTTATTTTGCAAACTCGGGTCAACCCCTCGGGAGTGATGCAAATAAGCAGATAAACACTAATACAAAGAGACTGGCCAGTGGATGGTGTAGAAGCTGGTAGGAGCTTGGGCGGGAGAACTGGCTTGAGGTAGCTGGCTGGCTAGGTCGGCCTACTGGTGACACGAAATGGCCGTCTTGCTTGTCGAAAGAAATCTCCGTACATTGGCGCAATTATCAATTTTACGCCCACACCGCTGTCACCATTTATCGTAGGGGTTCTTAATGGAGATATCGAGGGTTGAAGGTAGACACACTTGTTGGATGGTAACATATATTATCGGACTGTGATGATGAATGTGGAGCCCAGCCTCTGCCTGTCTTCGCCTGTAGGTCTACACGCCGTCTGAGAGGGAGGCAGAGGTACGAGCCTACACAGGTGCATCCCGTGACGTCACACAAAGTCACAGGCCTACAAGGGATCTCATATCTAAAGCACATGGATGATACTAATATGCTATGCTATATAACACAGGGATCAGCAACTATGCTGACACATTTTGAAATAACGAACCTTTATAACTTTAACATTCCAATGATTATTAAAAGCTGTTATATATGCACACTTGTCTCCAATTACATGTACGAGCGAAAATTCTTCTTCTTAAATCTCATCAAGTAGAAGATTCAAAATAGATTTAGTGATTTAGTGTCTGAGATAATTAAAATATGCAAATCTATGAAAGAATAACTCAGAACAAGCGACTGTTAAATGTCAAGATTAAATATAACAATATGAATATATTAATAAACAGAATATATTATATTATATACTATTATATTATATAATGTAATATATTATAAACAGAAAAGTAGAGGGTAGGGTCGAACCTTTGTCCCGAGAGTAACATTTACAACAGATGTACCTGTTAATCTCAAGACCACAGTTCGAGCCTCCCGTCCACCGTTTTTTTTTTTTTCGACAGTCATTTATTATAACTTAAATTGAGTTCCTATAATAGATGGCTAAATTAGCTAACCAGTTAAAAATAAAGAAACGGTGACAATAGGTGGCTGTAATATGAATTCAAGCAATATATTGCGTCTGGTATGACAGTGATGGAGTAAATGATGATGCAAGTGTTTCTTATTTCTCGGGTGACCCTACCTCGGTGGGAAACGGCCCATGTATTAATTAAAAATACATATTATATAAAATTATAACTCGGAACAGCTGAATCAGTGACCTTTTACACACTTAAGGGTGTATAACAGGTATGAAAAGAGGCAGTGTGTAACCACAACAGTACAATAAAAATTATCTGTGATATTATGGGGAATAAATCAATAAAACGTGATTCAATGGCCCAAGTATAAATAAAAGAACATGACTTCCACTCTGGCAATGATCAATGAATCCTTGAGGAAGTGACACTATATGGCCACATAAATTTTGTAGATTTAACCTAGGATTACACTAATTTATTCCTGATCAGAAGATATATCCATTTTTTTTATGGAAACTAATTTGTTTAATACGAAGGGTCCGAAAATTCTTCTTTTCTAGGGTTGTAATTTTTGTATTTGACCTAGACTTACTACTTTTATTCATATTTATACAATATAACAAGAAAAATACATGTTGATAAAAGTAAGTTTGACATTGGTCCAAGTCGGACCGAAACGTTGTCATGATCTTCTCTCTGCTATGTGCGGGTCATTTGTGTATTGTTCCAGTCACGGTATTGTGTCTTTTTGTTGTTTATAAGTTTGACAATTTTGCGACAGTAATAATACATTAATCATCAATTAAAACATAAGAGAATGTATTGGTTAAGTGAAATTTAATGCACCATGCATGGATTTTTTTTCTAAAATGGCTCAACCCTCGGCCTTAATAACGTCACTTGCAACGCTTCCTCGCTAACCAGTCTAAACTCAGTTTAAATCTGTCTCAGATGTTACTAAAATAAAAGTCAATATATAATTTAGTTCATTGTCGTGATGTATTGTGTTGTTATTACTGCTTAAGACTATAAATGCAACAGAAATAACAGTATTTCTTATCTTAAATTTTGGATGCTGGTGTTAGTTATAAATTATTGCCTCTAGTTACACTTTATTTTAAGAAGAGAATAACTACACGAGTTTCCAGACCATAGCTGAGATCAAGATAAACTGCACAGAGAGAGCCTTGTTATACAGATCATTTCGGGCAACCTAGGTTTTGTTCCCAGGATGCGACCCACAAGCGTCGACTAACACCCAGGTACCTACTTAATGTTAGATGAACAGGGACAGCAGGTGTTTCCACTCATTCAGGGGATCGAACCACAGATCTCAAATTAAATTTAAATTTAAGGTTGAACGTAAATACTTAATTATAATAAGTGAATTCTATTCACTACGCATTTATAAATCCATAACATCAAGTTTGAATATGTCAGATAACTACAAACGTGTTAATTCTCTCAACTTACTCCCATTTTTTTTTTTTTTTTGGAATGAGCAGACACCAGTCACATAAACCAATTCGTCTCAATGCAAGGGTTAAATCTGTTTTAGTTTTCAATCTGAGTGGGCTAATTTGAGAGTTATGCCCACCTAACACAAAGGTCACTTTGCCATGACGCTTCTCTGGGTTTACCCCCATATTATCCCGCTGTGAAGGTGATTATTAACTCAGCGCTGCCAACCATACAATCGTAATTTCATTAATTCGATAATTCATTCAATTACGAGTTAATCTTAAAAATATATTATAAAAAAACTGTTACCTAAGTCCCATCTACTAGGTTTTTGTTTTAATTTTAGGCAGTTGCTAGAAAGGTGTAATATAAGTTTTATTGTCTACTTTATCGTCTACTTTATTCTTACATTACATACACTTCAGCTTTACTGTAGTGTTACCTTTATTACTACACAGGTAATAATTAAATTACTAAACGTCATTACATTCACTGTTTGCTGATAATTGCGTCTCTTTACTAGTGACTAATTTAATATTTGATAAAGCAGAGTCGACGTTAATGGCTACTCCTTCAAGAGTAGTCTCGTCTTTCTGGTTCATCGTAATGAATTTCACATAGTATAAACAATGCTTATCTAGGAATCTCAGTTTTAACTTGACTCACGAAATCGTAATGACACGACTGCAAACAAACCATACCACGTGTGGGGTTAGAACCCGCGATCATTGTCCTCTTCGCTTTCGGGCTGAGTGGACGCACTGCGCAAACAGCTCCTGCTTTCTCTGGTGCGCAACTTCCTGTTTTCACCAAGATGACTACCAGCTACCGCAGGAGCAGCAACACCGTGTGTGTTGACCTTGTTAAAGGGACAATTTACCCTACGAATGCCTCTGTTTTATTACCAACGATTATACGGGACACGTATGGCATTGAAATTGAAGAATTACACGGAATAGCACTTAATGACTCATCACGAATCTTCATAAAGTTCTGCACAGTGGAGGCATATGAAAGGACGGTGACTCAGTATCAGGAGAAGAACATGACTCAAGAAATCGTAATGACACGATTGCTAACAAACCATACCCCCGGCCGGGATTGAACCCGCGGTCATAGAGTCTCAAAACTCCAGCCCGTCGCGTTAGCCACTAGACCAGCTAGCCACAATAAGATTCGTCCAACTAGGTATATTTCTACACCATAGGAAGGTTAGCACAGGCACCACTGTGACCACAAATGCAAGTTTTTACAGATGAATCTCCAGCTAGCGTGGCCGTGACGAACTCTAGCTCTAGTCCCTTCACTAGCTGGTCCCTTCGGCTAGCTGGTCTAGTGGCTAACGCGACGGGCTGGAGTTTTGAGACTCTATGACCGCGGGTTCAATCCCGGCCGGGGGTATGGTTTGTTTGCAATCGTGTCATTACGATTTCTTGAGTCATGTTGACGGCAGTGAAGGGACTAGAGCTAGAGTTTGTCACGGCCACGCTAGCTGGAGATTCGTCTGTAAAAACTTGCATTTGTGGTCACAGTTGTGCCTATGCTAACCTTCCTATGGTGTAGAAATATACCTAGTTGGACGAATCTTATTGTGGCTAGCTGGTCTAGTGGCTAACGCGACGGGCTGGAGTTTTGAGACTCTATGACCGCGGGTTCAATCCCGGCCGGGGGTATGGTTTGTTTGCAATCGTGTCATTACGATTTCTTGAGTCATGTTGACGGCAGTGAAGGGACTAGAGCTAGAGTTTGTCACGGCCACGCTAGCTGGAGATTCGTCTGTAAAAACTTGCATTTGTGGTCACAGTTGTGCCTATGCTAACCTTCCTATGGTGTAGAAATATACCTAGTTGGACGAATCTTATTGTGGCTAGCTGGTCTAGTGGCTAACGCGACGGGCTGGAGTTTTGAGACTCTATGACCGCGGGTTCAATCCCGGCCGGGGGTATGGTTTGGAGAAGAACATCACCGTATCATCTGGTCTGGAGGTACGCCTGCGGGATGCCTCAAAATACTACACCTGGGTGAGGATCCGCAACGTTCCTTTCGAGGCAGACGATGTGGATATCAGAGAGACATTTCAAAGATATGGTGAGGTGCATGCTATAACTTTAGTTCGATGGACGGAGGGAATCTATGAAGGGTTGCCGGCTGGATCGTACACCGTCAAGATGTCTTTAAGAAGACCTATTCCATCGTATGTTGTCCTGGAGGATTTTAGGACCTACGCGGGACAGCGCCTGTGCGGCGCTTTTGACCACATGGTGGTTGGATGTGGTAAAGCAGCAGCGCCGCGGCCTTGGGAACGGCAAGTAGTCACAGAGTCTCAGGCGGCACCTCTGCCGAAGACTTCGAGTGCAGCAGGCAAAGGTAATTGGGCGGACGAAGTGGAGGGCGTGGAAGAGAATTGTGTGACGCTACCAGTGGCTTCGGATGCTCCCCCGCAAACGGGCCGGGAGTTGAGCAGCAGCCTGTGGGGGTGGGAGAGACCGGTGATCCACAGGAGTTATCTACAGTGGAGTCAGAGTGCACATGCTGTGGATTCCATCTCACATTGGTCTTCAGATGCATGATAGAACTGATAAATTGGCTAAGCTGTATGCTTTCAAAGAGGGAGTAGATTACAATCTTGGCTTGTCAGTTAGCAGTTTGAGAACAATAATACGAAAAGAACTTCAAATGAACTTTATTGACTTAAGACTTAGGGAGATTGACACAAGTCAGTCCATCTATCATCATTCCATCATGCAGGAGGATCCACATGTCTATAGTGCATCCAACAAGATAAGCAGACTCTTGGATGTCACTACTGCCCGGCTCCGGCTGGGTTACAAGTATCTATGGCAGGTTAAATCACCACCACCAGATGTAGACCAAACGAAATGTAAACTTTGCCAGATGGACTATTGTCACACCTTGCGTCATTATGTACTGGAGTGTGATAAAATTAATGAATTTAGAAACAACTCACTCAGAAATGTTCAAGAAATGGCAAAGTATTTTATCCACAGTGGTATATTACAGACCATTCTGGAGAAATACCCTGACTTTGCTAGCTGTATTTACAACTCATTACAATTCTGACCAGGTGTGGACGTATCAGTGGTTCATTACTTTGTAATTTGTTCATTACCGTAACCATGTATAGGAGTGAGGCTGATTCATTACCTTTGTAACCTGCCATGATTGTGACCAGATCTACCTGGAGTTCATTACCTTTGTAACTAGTTCAGCTATCATAACTTTGGGGTCCAGTCCCTGGACCCATTATGTACCTTTGTAATCTTTTGACTACCGCCCACAGGATGGGTATGTGGTAACTACCGCCCACAGGATGGGTATGGGGTGCATAATAAAGATATTAAACTAACTAAACTACACTGGGAAGAGAGAGACGTCCACACCTGACGAAGGCTGACGCAGAAGTCCTATGATAATCTATGTATTTGCGTCTGCGCTGTATAGCCCTTGTGGTTTAGCGCTTCTTTTTAATAATAATAATAATAATAATAATAATAATAATAATAATAATAATAATAATAATAATAATAATAATAATAATAATAATAATAATGTATTTGTGTATACCTGAATAAACTTACTGATGTTATTTACTCCAGCCAGACGACCAGTATCACCATCATCTCTCACCATCACTACAACTAGACTCCAGCCAGACGACCAGTATCACCATCATCTCTCACCATCATACAACTAGACTCCAGCCAGACGACCAGTATCACCATCACTACAACTAGACTCCAGCCAGACGACCAGTATCACCATCATCTCTCACCATCACTACAACTAGACTCCAGCCAGACGACCAGTATCACCATCATCTCTCACCATCACTACAACTAGACTCCAGCCAGACGACCAGTATCACCATCATCTCTCACCATCACTACAACTAGACTCCAGCCAGACGACCAGTATCACCATCACTACAACTAGACTCCAGCCAGACGACCAGTATCACCATCATCTCTCACCATCACTACAACTAGACTCCAGCCAGACGACCAGTATCACCATCATCTCTCACCATCACTACAACTAGACTCCAGCCAGACGACCAGTATCACCATCATTCTCTCACCATCACTACAACTAGACTCCAGCCAGACGACCAGTATCACCATCATCTCTCACCATCACTACAACTAGACTCCAGCCAGACGACCAGTATCACCATCATCTCTCACCATCACTACAACTAGACTCCAGCCAGACGACAGTATCACCATCATCTCTCACCATCACTACAACTAGACTCCAGCCAGACGACCAGTATCACCATCACTACAACTAGACTCCAGCCAGACGACCAGTATCACCATCATCTCTCACCATCACTACAACTAGACTCCAGCCAGACGACCAGTATCACCATCATCTCTCACCATCACTACAACTAGACTCCAGCCAGACGACCAGTATCACCATCATCTCTCACCATCACTACAACTAGACTCCAGCCAGACGACCAGTATCACCATCACTACAACTAGACTCCAGCCAGACGACCAGTATCACCATCATCTCTCACCATCACTACAACTAGACTCCAGCCAGACGACCAGTATCACCATCATCTCTCACCATCACTACAACTAGACTCCAGCCAGACGACAGTATCACCATCATCTCTCACCATCACTACAACTAGACTCCAGCCAGACGACCAGTATCACCATCACTACAACTAGACTCCAGCCAGACGACCAGTATCACCATCATCTCTCACCATCACTACAACTAGGACTCCAGCCAGACGACCAGTATCACCATCATCTCTCACCATCACTACAACTAGACTCCAGCCAGACGACCAGTATCACCATCATCTCTCACCATCACTACAACTAGACTCCAGCCAGACGACCAGTATCACCATCACTACAACTAGACTCCAGCCAGACGACCAGTATCACCATCATCTCTCACCATCACTACAACTAGACTCCAGCCAGACGACCAGTATCACCATCATCTCTCACCATCACTACAACTAGACTCCAGCCAGACGACCAGTATCACCATCATCTCTCACCATCACTACAACTAGACTCCAGCAGACGACCAGTATCACCATCATCTCTCACCATCACTACAACTAGACTCCAGCCAGACGACCAGTATCCACATCATCTCTCACCATCACTACAACTAGACTCCAGCCAGACGACCAGTATCACCATCATCTCTCACCATCACTACAACTAGACTCCAGCCAGACGACCAGTTATCACCATCATCTCTCACCATCACTACAACTAGACTCCAGCCAGACGACCAGTATCACCATCACTACAACTAGACTCCAGCCAGACGACCAGTATCACCATCATCTCTCACCATCACTACAACTAGACTCCAGCCAGACGACCAGTATCACCATCATCTCTCACCATCACTACAACTAGACTCCAGCCAGACGACCAGTATCACCATCATCTCTCACCATCACTACAACTAGACTCCAGCCAGACGACCAGTATCACCATCATCTCTCACCATCACTACAACTAGACTCCAGCCAGACGACCAGTATCACCATCATCTCTCACCATCACTACAACTAGACTCAGCCAGACGACCAGTATCACCATCACTACAAACTAGACTCCCAGCCAGACGACCAGTATCACCATCATCTCTCACCATCACTACAACTAGACTCCAGCCAGACGACCAGTATCACCATCATCTCTCACCATCACTACAACTAGACTCCAGCCAGACGACCAGTATCACCATCATCTCTCACCATCACTACAAACTAGACTCCAGCCAGACGACCAGTATCACCATCATCTCTCACCATCACTACAACTAGACTCCAGCCAGACGACCAGTATCACCATCATCTCTCACCATCACTACAACTAGCACTTTTAAATTATTATAATAAAAAAGAAGCGCTAAACCACAAGGGCTGTACAACACTGCTAGGCCTTTTAAAGCTGGCAGCCAGAAATCTAAAACTTGTCTTCAGTTCTGTCGCGCCTAGAGGCAGTTTTTTTAAGCACTTGATCATCTTGCAACTGAATGTTGTCTTACGATAATCTTGCAACTGAATGTTGTCTTATGATGATCTTGCAACTGAATGTTGTCTTATGATGATCTTGCAACTGAATGTTGTCTTATGATGATCTTGCAACTGAATGTTGTCTTATGATAATCTTGCAACTGAATGTTGTCTTATGATGATCTTGCAACTGAATGTTGTCTTATGATAATCTTGCAACTGAATGTTGTCTTATGATGATCTTGCAACTGAATGTTGTCTTATGATAATCTTGCAACTGAATGTTGTCTTATGATGATCTTGCAACTGAATGTTGTCTTATGATGATCTTGCAACTGAATGTTGTCTTATGATGATCTTGCAACTGAATGTTGTCTTATGATGATCTTGCAACTGAATGTTGTCTTATGATGTTCTTGCAACTGAATGTGTCTTATGATGATCTTGCAACTGATGTTGTCTTATGATGATCTTGCAACTGAATGTTGTCTTATGATAATCTTGCAAACTGAATGTTGTCTTATGATGATCTTGCAACTGAATGTTGTCTTATGATAATCTTGCAACTGAATGTTGTCTTATGATGATCTTGCAACTGAATGTTGTCTTATGATGATCTTGCAACTGAATGTTGTCTTATGATAATCTTGCAACTGAATGTTGTCTTATGATGATCTTGCAACTGAATGTTGTCTTATGATGATCTTGCAACTGAATGTTGTCTTATGATAATCTTGCAACTGAATGTTGTCTTATGATGATCTTGCAACTGAATGTTGTCTTATGATGATCTTGCAACTGAATGTTGTCTTATGATAATCTTGCAACTGAATGTTGTCTTATGATGATCTTGCAACTGAATGTTGTCTTATGATGATCTTGCAACTGAATGTTGTCTTATGGAGGATTTCATTGCTTCACTTTACTTTGATGTCCAGAGATCCAGGGATGATCTTATACACAAACAATGATGACCAAGTCATCCTGACTCTCACTCTCATAGTTATGTATATTAATTAACTCAAATTAAGTTTAATTAACTCCTGTCCATTAATAAACAGAAAGGTTCAGGCGGGGATCGAACCGCCGTCCTCACATTTACAGTCCGACGCTCTACCGACTGAGCTAACAATGGAAATTAAATGGGAGTATTCAGAAGTAATTGTAATTGTATTATATTGTATTACAGTACAGTAGTCAAAAGATTACAGAGGTACATAATGGGTCCAGGGACTGTAGCTCAACATTACAGAGGTACATAATGGGTCCAGGGACTGTAGCTCAACATTACAGAGGTACATAATGGGTCCAGGGACTGTAGCTCAACATTACAGTGGTACATAATGGGTCCAGGAACTGGGCCCCCAAAGTTTTGATAGCTGAACAAGGTACAAAGGTAATGAATCATGTAAGTCAATTTAATTACGTTTATACATGGCTACAATCATGAACAAATTATACAGTAATGAGCAATTCACACGTCCACAACCGGTCACAACTGTAATGAGTTATTGGTGCAAATATAAATTTTTGGGTCACACATACACACACACACACACACACACACACACACACACACACACACACACACACACACACACACACACACACACACACACACACACACACACACACAAGAAGAAAGGAAGAAACTGAGAGAGATGGTACAAAGGCGAAAGGAGGAAAGAGAGGGGATGGAGAAGACAGACAGGAGATCCCAGACCAGGAAGAAGATCTAATACAGCCTCCCTCACAACTTTCTATAGAAGGCTCCCAACCAGGTCAACCCCAGTGCAACCAAACACTCTAAATCAAAACACCCATGCCACATCCAATGCCCCCACCCACTACATTACAAACTTCACCCCCACAGCAACAACCCATAGTTCCTTACCAGGTCTCCCACTTCCCCAACCCCAATATACTTCCCAGACCACAGTCTTAGAAAAGAAGTTGAAGGTGTGGTATACAAATGCAGATGGAATAACAAACAAGTATGAGGAGTGGCACGAAAGAATCAAAGAGACATCCCCAGACATAATAGCACTCACAGAAACAAAACTCACCAGAATAATAACAGATTCAATCTTTCAATCCGGATATCAAATCTTCAGGAAAGACAGAGGGAGGAGAGGGGGAGGAGGAGTTGCACTGCTCATTAAAAACCAGTGGGGTTTTGAGAAAATGGAAGGAATGGATGGCATGGGCGAAAGGGACTACTTAGTAGGAACAATCCAGTCTGAGGGACATAAGGTGATAATTGCAGTAATGTACAACCCACCACAGAACTGCAGGAGGCCAAGAGAAGAATACGATGAGAGCAACAGAGCAATGATCAACACACTAGCCGAGGTGGCCAGGAGAGCACACATGGGGGGAGCAAAGTTACTAGTTATGGGTGATTTCAATCACAAGGAGATTGACTGGGAAAACCTGGAGCCCCATGGGGGGTCCCGAAACATGGAGAGCCAAGATGATGGATGTGGTACTGGAGAACCTCATGCATCAACATGTTAGAGACACTACCAGAGAGAGAGGAGAGGATGAACCAGCAAGGTTGGACCTTGTATTCACAATGAGTAGTTCGGACATCGAGGGTATCATGTATGAAAGGCCCCTGGGAGCTAGTGATCGTGTGGTTCTGTGCTTCGACTACATAGTTGAGCTCCAAGTGGAGAGAGTAGCAGGAATAGGCTGGGAAAAAACAAACTACAAAAGGGGGAACTACTCAGGCATGAGGAACTTCCTTCAAGACATTCAGTGGGAGAGGGAACTGACAGGAAAACCAGTACAAGAAATGATGGACTATGTAGCAACAAAATGCAAGGAGGCAGAGGAGAGGTTTGTTCCCAAGGGAAACAGAAATAAGGGGGAAACAGAACGAGTCCTTGGTTCACCCAAAGGTGTAGGGAGGCAAAAACTAGGTGTACTAGAGAATGGAGAAGTAACAGAAGAGAGAGAACTCAGGAAAATAAAGAAATCAGCCGAAGAGCCAGAAACGAATATGCACAGATAAGAAGGGAGGCTCAGAGACAATATGAAAATGACATAGCATCAAAAGTAAAGACTGACCCGAAGCTGTTGTACAGCCACATCAGGAGGAAAACAACAGTCAAGGACCAGGTAATCAGACTGAGGAAGGGTGATGGGGAATTCACAAGAAACGACCGAGAGGTATGTCAGGAGCTCAACACAAGATTTAAAGAGGTATTTACAGTGGAAACCAGTAGGACTCCAAGAAATCAGAACAGGGGGGCACACCAGCAAGTGCTGGATGAGGTACATATAACCAAGGAGGAGGTGAAGAAGCTGCTATGCGAACTTGACACCTCAAAGGCGGTGGGACCAGACAACATCTCTCCATGGGTCCTTAAAGAGGGAGCAGAGATTTTGTGTGAGCCATTAACAAAGATCTTCAACACATCATTTGAAACTGGGCAACTCCCTGAGGTATGGAAAATGGCAAATGTAGTCCCAATTTTTAAAAAGGGAGACAGACATGAGGCACTAAACTACAGACCTGTATCACTAACGTGTATAGTATGCAAGGTCATGGAGAAGATCATCAGGAGGAGAGTGGTGGGGCACCTGGAAAGAAACAAGTGTATAATTGACAACCAGCACGGTTTCAGGAAGGAAAATCCTGTGTCACAAACCTACTAGAGTTTTATGACAAGGTGACAGAAGTAAGACAAGAGAGAGAGGGGTGGATCGACTGCGTATTTTTGGACTGCAAGAAGGCTTTCGACACAGTTCCTCACAAGAGGTTACTGCAAAAGCTAGAGGACCAGGCACACATAACAGGAAAGGCACTGCAATGGATCAGAGAATTCCTGACAGGGAGGCAACAACGAGTCATGGTACGCGACGAGGTGTCAGAGTGGGCGCCTGTGACAAGCGGGGTTCCACAGGGGTCAGTCCTAGGACCTGTGCTGTTCTTGGTATACGTGAACGACATAACGGAAGGGATTTGACTCAGAAGTGTCCTTGTTTGCAGACGATGTGAAGTTAATGAGAAGAATCGAATCGGACGAGGATCAGGCAGGACTACAAAGAGATCTGGAGAGGCTACAAGCCTGGTCCAGCAACTGGCTCCTTGAATTTAACCCTGCCAAATGCAAAGTCATGAAGATTGGGGAAGGGCAAAGAAGACCGCAGACACAATATAGTTTAGATGGCCAAAGACTGCAAACCTCACTCAAGGAAAAAGATCTGGGGGTGAGTATAACACCGAGCATATCTCCTGAGGCGCACATCAATCAGATAACTGCTGCAGCATACGGGCGCCTGGCAAACCTACGGATAGCGTTCCGATACCTCAGTAAGGATTCGTTTAAGACTCTGTACACCATCTACGTCAGGCCCATACTGGAGTATGCAGCACCAGTTTGGAATCCACACCTAGTCAAGCACGTCAAGAAATTAGAGAAAGTGCAAAGGTTTGCAACAAGACTAGTCCCAGAGCTACGGGGATTGTCCTATGAAGAAAGGTTGAGGGAAATCGGCTGACGACACTGGAGGCCAGGAGGGTCAGGGGAGACATGATAACGACATATAAAATACTGCGCGGAATAGACGAGGTGGACAAAGACGGGATGTTCCAGAGATGGGACACAGACACAAGAGGTCACAATTGGAAGTTGAAGACTCAGATGAATCAAAGGGATGTTAGGAAGTATTTCTTCAGTCATAGAGTAGTCAGGCCATGGAATAGCCTAGAAAGTGATGTGGTGGAGGCAGGAACCATACATAGTTTTAAGGCGAGGTATGATAGAGCTCATGGGCAGGGAGAGAGAGGACCTAGTAGCAATCAGCGAAGAGGCGGGGCCAGGAGCTGTGACTCGACCCCTGCAACCACAAATAGGTGAGTACAAATAGGTGAGTACACACACGCACAACACACACACACACACACACACACACACAAAAACACACACACAGACACAACACACACAGACACAACACACACACAGACACAACACACACACACAACACACACACACAACACACTCACACACAACACACACTCACACAACACACACTCACACAACACACACTCACACAACACACACTCACACACACACACACACACGTTCCTGACAATCAACTTCTTGGCATACTTTGTATCTTCTAATTCAGATCTTTTTTTTTTTTTTATTTAAAACAGTGCGATACAAATGGCAGAAATATATTAAAAAGATACACGACAAAAGATTACACACTGTGTGTGTGTGTGTGTGTGTGTGTGTGTATGTATGTACTCAATTAGGTGAGTACACACACACACACACACACACACACGTTCCTGACAATCAACTTCTTGGCATACTTTGTATCTTCTAATTCAGATCTTTATCAGTTTTTGTGGTGGTCCTGAGGGCGTCTCGCTGTCCACTTGACGTTTACCAGACGTATTAGTCTTCCTTAATTCAACCAGATGACTTTTAATCTCTTTAATCAGTACACTATTTTGTAAATCATCGCAGGAAATATCTATATTATTCTTGAATTCGGTCAGCATTGACCTGACCATGTTGACTGACTTTATATCCGGGAAATATCTCATTCTAATGCGGAACCAGTAGACGATATCCATGTGGTGGGTGAGGCCGGAGCTGACAACTATGTCCATGAATGCCAGGGCATGGTAGGCGCAGGTATTGTTGTCCTGCTTTACACCGGTAATTTTCACAACTTTTGTGAAACAGGAGTACTTTCTCATATATTGTTTTACTACTTGGAAGGCGATCTTAGAACAACCACCACCGTTGTAGTATATCAAGGTCCCATCTTGGCAGGCATATATAGAAACAACGTGATGGGCACCAGTCAAGTATACAATACAACCATGACCTTTGGGTAGAGGAGGCTGACGGAGTAGTTTCTTGTCCTTTAGTATTTTACACACTTGACCGAATGCTCGAGGCGTGTTACTTATAATGGTGGTGATGTCTTTCTTATTTAGTAGTCTGGTGGACTCCAGGAGTGGGTGATAAACACCAGTACACTTAACTTCCATTCTCTTCCCGTCACTCATCAATCCGATAAGTCACAAGGATACTTGCGGGGCTCGAACCCGCGTTGCTTGAGTTTTACAACTCTTGCTAACCACTAGGCCAGCGGGATACAAGTAAATATTTTCAAAAATATGTATTTATACACCATAAGAATGTTTACATAGGTCCCTTATAGTGAATGATAATGTAGTGAGTTATATAGTGATAGTGGCATGTGTTATATTAGTGTAGATAGTACAGTGAGTTATATAGTGATAGTGACATGTGTTATATTAGTGTAGATAGTACAGTGAGTTATATAGTGATAGTGACATGTGTTATATTAGTGTAGATAGTACAGTGAGTTATATAGTGATAGTGACATGTGTTATATTAGTGTAGATAGTACAGTGAGTTATATAGTGATAGTGACATGTGTTATATTAGTGTAGATAGTACAGTGAGTTATATAGTGATAGTGACATGTGTTATATTAGTGTAGATAGTACAGTGAGTTATATAGTGATAGTGACATGTGTTATATTAGTGTAGATAGTACAGTGAGTTATATACTGATAGTGACATGTGTTATATTAGTGTAGATAGTACAGTGAGTTATATAGTGATAGTCTAGTGTTACATAGTGATAGTGTAGTGTAGTGTAGTGTTGTGTAGTGTAGTGTAGTGTATTGGTCACAAACATCCATGGTTGTTATAAAGGGCATTTCTTCAGATTAAATCAGTTTTGTCCCAGGATGCGACCCACACCAGTTAAATAACACCCAGGTACCCATTTTTCTGATTGAGAACAAACAACCAATGTAAAGAAACATGTTTCTACCTTTGTAAGGACTCGAACCTAGACCCTCTCCACGAAGTGAGAGCTTTATCCACCAGGCCAGAGAGCTTTATCCACCAGGCCAGAGAGGTTTATCCACCAGGCCAGAGAGGTTTATACACCAGGCCAGAGAGCTTTATCCACCTGGCCAGAGAGCTTTATCCACCAGGCCAGAGAGCTTTATCCACCAGGCCAGAGAGCTTTATCCATCAGGCCAGAGAGCTTTATCCACCAGGCCAGAGAGCTTTATCCACCAGGCCAGAGAGCTTTATCCACCAGGCCACAGAGCTTTATCCACCAGGCCACAGAGCTTTATCCACCAGGCCACAGAGCTTTATCCACCAGGCCACGGGGCACCTAAACAAGAGATGTGATAAAGCTAATGGAGCAGGAAGAGTGAGCTAGTAGCGACCAGTGAAGAGGCGGGGCCAGGAGCTGTGACTCGACTCGTGCAACCACAATAGGTGAGCACAGACTCACTATGGCCGTCACACATCATCTACTCTACCTTCCTCAACTCTACTCTCCACTCTTCTACATTCTTATAATATTTTCTTCCCTCTTCCTACTTTATACAAAATATTTTATCAAATTAAACAATAATAATATTTACACCACGACATTTATACCAGCAAATTTATATTTTAATTTTACATCTGCTTCTCATTACGTCGCTTTTCTAGTGAAAAATTAAACTTGTATTTTTAATAAGCTTTAATACAAAACTATTTATCGTATGTAATATATAAATTAGGATAATTAATGTAGATAATATATATATAAAAAGCAGAAAGGGCGTAACAGCTATTACAGCTTCTGAGTTTGTCTTAGACATCTTGATGTTAATATATGTATCAAACAAACACTAATTACACGGGCATTTTATGGTCATAATATAAATATATAATATTGGCTTATAATATTACGCAAATCCTTTAGTTATTTTTGTATATTAATTGGATAATTTTAATATTTATTTGTTTGTGGGTAGACAACTATAAGGATATTGTAAGTAAAAGTTTGTTTACGTTGAGAAGACATCTTGTACACTCCTAGTCTGATATTATTTATAATAATTTTCTTCATAAATATAATGTAAGAGCATAATTATAAGTTATTATTGGTCCATCCTTGATGATGGTTAGGCTCTAGCTCTAGGGTCCTTTCAAGGTTCCTTGATGATGGTTAGGCTCTAGCTCTAGGGTCCTCTCCAGGAAGGTTGCTTGATGATGGTTAGGCTCTAGCTCTAGGGTCCTTTCAAGGTTCCTTGATGATGGTTAGGCTCTAGCTCTAGGGTCCTTTCAAGGTTCCTTGATGATGGTTAGGCTCTAGCTCTAGGGTCCTTTCAAGGTTCCTTGATGATGGTTAGGCTCTAGCTCTAGGGTCCTCTCCAGGAAGGTTGCTTGATGATGGTTAGGCTCTAGCTCTAGGGTCCTTTCAAGGTTCCTTGATGATGGTCAGGCTCTAGCTCTAGGGTCCTCTCAAAGAAAGGTTGCTTGATGATGGTTAGGCTCTAGCTCTAGCGTCCTCTCAAGGAAGGTTGCTTGATGATGGTTAGGCTCTAGCTCTAGGGACCTCTCAAGGAAGGTTGCTTGATGATGGTTAGGCTCTAGCTCTAGAGTCCTCTCAAGGTTCCTTGATCATGGTCACGCTCTAGCTCTAGGATCCCCTCAAGGAAGGTTGCTTGATGATGGTTAGGCTCTAGCTCTAGGGTCCCCTCAAGGAAGGTTGCTTGATGATGGTTAGGCTCTAGCTCTAGCGTCCTCTCAAGGAAGGTTGCTTCATGATGGTTAGGCTCTAGCTCTAGGGTCCTCTCAAGGAAGGTTGCTTGATGATGGTTAGGCTCTAGCTCTAGGGTCCTCTCAAGGAAGGTTGCTTGATGCTGGTTAGGTTCTAGCTCTAGGGTCCTCTCAAGGTTCCTTGATGATGGTTAGGTTCTAGCTCTAGGTTCCTTGATGCTGGTTAGGCTCTAGCTCTAAGGTCCTCTCAAGGAAGCTTCCTTGATGCTGGTTAGGCTCTAGCTCTAGGGTCCTCTCAAGGATCCTTGATGATGGTTAGGTTCTAGCTCTAGGGTCCTTTCAAGGAATCTTCCTTGATGCTGGTTAGGTTCTTGCTCTAGGGTCCTCTCAAGGTTAGTTGATGATGGTTAGGTTCTAGCTCTAGGGTCCTCTCAAGGAAGCTTCCTTGATGCTGGTTAGGTTCTAGCTCTAGGGTCCTCTCAAGGTTCCTTGATGATGGTTAGGATCTAGCTCTAGGGTCCTCTCAAGGAAGCTTCCTTGATGCTGGTTAGGCTCTAGCTCTAGGGTCCTCTCAAGGAAGCTTCCTTGATGCTGGTCAGGCTCTAGCTCTAGGGACCCCTCAAGGAAGGTTCCTTGATGCTGGTTAGGTAGTAGCTCTAGGGTCCCCTCAAGGAAGGTTCCTTGATGCTGGTTAGGTTCTAGCTCTAGGGTCCTCTCATGGAAGGTTCCTTGATGATGGTTAGGTTCTAGCTCTAGGGTCCTCTCAAGGAAGGTTCCTTGATGCTGGTTAGGTTCTAGCTCTAGGGTCCTCTCAAGGAAGGTTCCTTGATGCTGGTCAGGCTCTAGCTCTAGGGTCCTCTCAAGGAAGGTTCTTTGATGCTGGTTAGGCTCTAGCTCTAGGGTCTCCCTCAAGGAAGGTTCCTTGATGCTGGTCAGGCTCCAGCTCTAGGGTCCCCTCAAGGAAGTTTCCTTGATGCTGGCTAGGCTCTAGTTCTAGGGTCCCCCAAGGAAGATTTCTTGATGCTGGTTAGGCTCTAGCTCTAGGGTCCCCCTCAAGGAAGGTTCCTTGATGCTGGTCAGGCTCTAGCTCTAGGGACCCCTCAAGGAAGGTTCCTTGATGCTGGTCAGGCTCTAGCTCTAGGGTCCTCTCAAGGAAGGTTCCTTGATGATGGTTAGGTTCTAGCACTATGGTCCTCTCAAGGGAGGTTCCTTGATGCTGGTCAGGCTCTAGCTCTAGGGTCCTCTCAAGGAAGGTTCATTGATGCTGGTTAGGTTCTAGCTCAAGGACCCTCAACTAAGGTTCCTTGATGCTGGTTAGGCTCTAACTCTAGGGTCCTCTCAAGGAAGGTTCCTTGATGCTGGTCAGGCTCTAAGCTCTAGGGTCCTCTCAAGGAAGGTTCCTTGATGCAGGTAGGCTCTAGCCTTAGGGACCCCTCAAGGAAGGTTCCTTGATGCTTGTTAGGTACTATCTCCAGGGTCCCCTCAAGGAAGGTTCCTTGATACTGGTTAGGTTCTAGCTCTAGGGTCCTCTCAAGGAAGGTTCCTTGATGCTGCTACGGCTCTAGCTCTAGGGTCCCCTCAAGGAAGGTTCCTTGGATGCGTGGTCAGGCTCCAGCTCTAGGGTTCCCTCAAGGAAGTTTCCTTGAAGCTGGTTTGGCTCTAGCTCTAGGGTCCCCCAAGGAAGATTTCTTGATGCTGGTTAGGCTCTAGCTCTAGGGTCCCCCTCAAGGAAGGTTCCTTGATGCTGGTCAGGCTCTAGCTCTAGGGACCCCTCAAGGAAGGTTCCTTGATGCTGGTCAGGCTCTAGCTCTAGGGTCCTCTCAAGGAAGGTTTCTTGATGATGGTTAGGTTCTAGCTCTATGGTCCTCTCAAGGGAGGTTCCTTGATGCTGGTCAGGCTCTAGCTCTAGGGTCCTCTCAAGGAAGGTTCATTGATGCTGGTTAGGTTCTAGCTCAAGGACCCTCAACTAAGGTTCCTTGATGCTGGTTAGGCTCTAGCTCTAGGGTCCTCTCCAGGAAGGTTCCTTGATGCTGGTCAGGCTCTAGCTCTAGGGTCCGCTCAAGGAAGGTTCCTTGATGCTGGTCAGGCTCTAGCTCTAGGGACCCCCTCAAGGAAGGTTCCTTGATGCTTGATAGGTACTAGCTCCAGGGTCCCCTCAAGGAAGGTTCCTTGATACTGGTTAGGTTCTAGCTCTAGGGTCCTCTCAAGGAAGGTTCCTTGATGCTGCTACGGCTCTAGCTCTAGGGTCCCCCTCAAGGAAGGTTCCTTGATGCTGGTCAGGCTCCAGCTCTAGGGTCCCCTCAAGGAAGTTTCCTTCATGCTGGTTTGGCTCTAGCTCTAGGGTCCCCCAAGGAAGATTTCTTGATGCTGGTTAGGCTCTAGCTCTAGGGTCCCCCTCAAGGAAGGTTCCTTGATGCTGGTCAGGCTCTAGCTCTAGGGACCCCTCAAGGAAGGTTCCTTGATGCTGGTCAGGCTCTAGCTCTAGGGTCCTCTCAAGGAAGGTTTCTTGATGATGGTTAGGTTCTAGCTCTATGGTCCTCTCAAGGGAGGTTCCTTGATGCTGGTCAGGCTCTAGCTCTAGGGTCCTCTCAAGGAAGGTTCATTGATGCTGGTTAGGTTCTAGCTCTAGGGTCCTCTCAAGGAAGGTTCATTGATGCTGGTTAGGTTCTAGCTCTAGGGCCCTCAACTAAGGTTCCTTGATGCTGGTTAGGCTCTAGCTCTAGGGTCCTCTCAAGGAAGGTTCCTTGATGCTGGTCAGGCTCTAGCTCTAGGGTCCTCTCAAGGAAGGTTCCTTGATGCTGGTCAGGCTCTAGCTCTAGGGACCCCTTAAGGAAGGTTCCTTGATGCTTGTTAGGTACTAGCTGCAGGGTCCCCTCAAGGAAGGTTCCTTGATACTGGTTAGGTTCTAGCTCTAGGGTCCTCTCAAGGAAGGTTCCTTGATGATGGTTAGGTTCTAGCTCTAGGGTCCTATCAAGGAAGGTTCTTTGATGCTCATCAGGCTCTAGCTCTTGGGTCCTCTCAGGGAAGGTTTCTTGATGCTGGTTAGGCTCTAGCTCTAGGGTCCCCCTCAAGGAAGGTTCGTTTATGCTCTTCAGGCTCCAGCTCTAGGGTCCCCTCAAGGAAGTTTCCTTGATGCTGGTTAGGCTCTAGCTCTAGGCCCCCCTCAAGGAAGGTTCGTTGATGCTGGTCAGGCTCTATCTCTAGGGGCCCCTCAAGTAAGGTTCCTTGATGCTGGTCAGGCTCTAGCTCTAGGGTCCTCTCAAGGAAGGTTCTTTGATGCTGGTTAGGCACTAGCTCTGGTGTCCTCTCAAGGTTCGTTGATGCTGGTTAGGTTCTAGCTCTAGGGACCCCTGAAGGAAGGTTTTTTGATGCTGATCAGGCTCTAGCTCTAGGGACACCTGGAGAAAGGTTCTTTGATGCTGGTCAGGCTCTAGTTCTAGGGACCCCTGGGGAAAGGTTCTTTGATGCTGGTTAGGCTCTAGCTCTAGGGACCCCTGAAGGAAGGTTCTTTGATGCTGGTCAGGCTCTAGCTCTAGGGTTCTCTCAAGGAAGGTTCTTTGATGAGGGTTAGGTTCTAGCTCTAGGGTCCTCTCAAGGAATCTTCCTTGATGCTGTTTAGGTTCTTGCTCTAGGGTCCTCTCAAGGTTCCTTGATGATGTTTAGGTTCTAGCTCTAGGGTCCTCTCAAGGAAGCTTCCTTGACGCTGGTTAGGCTCTAGCTCTAGGGTCCTCTCAAGGAAGCTTCCTTGATGCTGGTTAGGCTCTAGCTCTAGGGTCCTCTCGAGGAAGGTTCCTTGATGCTGGTCAGGCTCTAGCTTTAGGGTTCTCTCAAGAAAGGTTCCTGGATGATGGTTAGGTTCTAGCTCCAGGGTCCTCTCAAGGAATCTTCCTTGATGCTGGTTAGGTTCTTGCTCTAGGGTCCTCTCAAGGTTCCTTGATGATGGCTAGGTTCTAGCTCTAGGGTCCTCTCAAGGAAGCTTCCTTGATGCTGGTTAGGTTCTAGCTCTAGGGTCCTCTCAAGGTTCCTTGATGGTGGTTAGGTTCTAGCTCTAGGGTCCTCTCAAGGAAGGTTCCTTGATGATGGTTATGTTCTAGCTCTAGGGTCCTCTCAAGGTAGGTTCATTGATACTGGTCAGGCTCTAGCTCTTGGGTCCTCTCAAGGAAGGTTTCTTGATGCTGGTTAGGCTCTAGCTCTAGGGTCCCCCTCAAGGAAGGTTCGTTGATGGTCAGGCTCCAGCTCTAGGGTCCCCTCAAGGAAGTTTCCTTGATGCTGGTTAGGCTCTAGCTCTAGGGTTCCCTCAAGGAAGGTTCCTTGATGCTGGTCAGGCTCTAGCTCTAGGGTCCTCTCAAGGAAGGTTTCTGATGCTGGTTAGGTTCTAGCTCTAGGGTCCTCTCAAGGAAGGTTATTTGATGCTGGTTAATCTCTAGCTCTAGGGTCCTCTCAAGGTTCCTTGATGCTGATTAGGTTCTAGCTCTAGGGACCCATGAAGGAAGGTTTTTTGATGCTGATCAGGCTCTAGCTCTAGGGACCCCTGGAGAAAGGTTCTTTGATGTTTGTTAGGCTCTAGCTCTTGGGACCCCTGAAGAAAGGTTTTTTGATGGTCAGGCTCTAGCTCTAGGGTCCTCTCAGGGAAGGTTCCTTGATGGTTAGGTTCTAGCTCTATGGTCCTCTCAAGGGAGGTTCCTTGATGCTGGTCAGGCTCTAGCTCTAGGGTCCTCTCAAGGAAGGTACCTTGATGCTGGTCAGGCTCTAGCTCTAGGGTTCTCTCAAGGAAGCTTTCTTGATGATGGTAATGTCCTAGCTCTAGGGCCCTCTCAAGGAAGGTTCCTTGATGCTGGTTAGGTTCTAGCTCTAGGGTCCTTAACTAAGGTTCCTTGATGCTGGTTAGGCTTTAGCTCTAGGGTCCTCTCAAGGAAGGTTCCTTGATGCTGGTCATTCTCTAGCTCTAGGGTCCTCTCAAGGAAGGTTCCTTGATTCTGGTGAGGCTCTAGCTCTAGGGACCCCTGGAGAAAGGTTCTTTGATGCTGGTCAGGCTCTAGCTCTAGGGACCCTTGGAGGAAGGTTCTTTGATGCTGGTCAGGCTCTAGCTCTAGGGACCCTTGGAGGAAGGTTCTTTGATGCTGGTCAGGCTCTAGTTCTAGGGACCCCAGGAGAAAGGTTCTTTGATGCTGGTCAGGCTCTAGCTCTATTGACCCCTGGAGAAAGGTTCTTTGAGGCTGGTCAGGCTCTAGCTCTATTGACCCTTGGAGGAAGGTTCTTTGATGCTGGTCAGGCTCTAGCATCCCCTGAAGGAAGGTTTCTTGATGCTGGTTAGGCTCTAGATCTAGGGACTCCTGGAGAAAGGTTCTTTGATGCTGGTGAGGCTCTAGCTCTAGGGACCCATCAAGGAAGGTTCCTTTATGCTGGTCAGGCTCTAGATCTACGGACTGCTGAAGGAAGGTTCCTTGATGCTGGTCAGGCTCTACGTCTAGGGACCTCTGATGGAAGGTTCCTTGATGCTGTTCAGGCTCTAGATCTAGGGACCCCTGAAGGAAAGTTCCTTGATGCTGGTCAGGCTCTAGGTGTAGGGACCCCTGATGGAAGGTTCCGTGATGCTGGTCAGGCTCTAGATCTAGGGACCCCTGAAAGAAGGTTCCTTGATGCTGGTCAGGCTCTAGATCTAGGGACCCCTGAAGGAAGGTTCCTTGATGCTGGTCAGGCTCTAGGTCTAGGGACCCCTGAAAGAAGGTTCCTTGATGCTGGTCAGGCTCTAGATCTAGGGACCCCTGAAGGAAGGTTCCTTGATGCTGGTCAGGCTCTAGATCTAGGGACCCCTGAAGGAGGTTCCTGATGTGGTCAGGCTCTAGATGTAGGGACCCCTGAAGGAAGGTTCCTTGATGCTGGTCAGGCTCTAGATCTAGGGACCCCTGAAGGAAGGTTCCTTGATGCTGGTCAGGCTCTAGATCTAGGGACCCCTGAAGGAAGGTTCCTTGATGCTGGTCAGGCTCTAGATCTAGGGACCCCTGAAGGAAGGTTCCTTGATGCTGGTCAGGCTCTAGGTCTAGGGAATGGACCTGTGCTCCAGTTCCCTGAATTAAGCTTGAATACCTTTCACATCTTCCCACAGGCACTGTATAATTCTACAGATTTAGCTCTTCCCCTGAGATCATAATAATTGGTGGCGTCTTGAGTAAAGTTGTCACTTCACGTGTCCAGGTCCAGGTTAGTAAGAAAGTTAATTCAGGTATACACCGATACACAGATTATCATACAAAGTAGCATATGTTTAGAGAACCCGGGAGAACCCAAAAAATTAAGAGTGACTTATTTCCACTGGGGTCTTTTTGTTACCTTATCAATAATATTATATTAATATAAAAATCAAATGTAGCAGATAAGAAATTGTATGAAATGACACATGAAACAAATTATAGTTAAATATTGATTAAAAGATGATAAAGATGGAATAAGTAGACCACAAGAATTTTGACAATATTAAAAAAAATTATGAAGAATACTAAATTATAATAGATTTCACTGAAAATTAATTAACAATCTGTTGAAATACAATGAAAAATTGAAAACAATGAATATATATTAGAAATTAATAATCATCTCTATTGGCCAATAACAGATGTTGATAGGGACTTGTCTGTCCTTGGTGGGACAGCCAGACAGCCACTGCAAATTACCTGGAGTTTGCCTGGAGAGAGTTCCAGGGGTCAACGCCCCTGCGGCCCGGTCTGTGACCAGGCCTCCTGGTGGATCAGAGCGTGATCAGCCAGGCTACTACTGCTGGCTGCATGCAATCCAACGTACGAGCCACAGCCCGGCTTTTCAGGTACCGACTTTAGGTGCAAATAGCAATAGGTTGTGCCTGGATCCATTGTTTGCAGGAGCATCATTGACTTTCTTCAACAGCTCAGCAAATTTGCTAGCAGCTTGAGGGTGAGCTGCTTTGTGTATATGTGTCAGCATCCTGGTGGATCTTAATTTGCAGAGCTTAGGTCCTCTGTAGAGCTAAAGTCAGAGTAACTGTCAGCTCTGTCTGCTGGGAGGGGCTGTTGGGTGTTCCCTCTTGGAACTCTCTGGGAGCTTAGACATCCATTATGTGCACAAATGTTGATATTTGAGGGTTAAATGCACACTTCCTGTGGCACACCTGACAGCTGACTCATGGTAGAGTTCCATGGTGTTGGCTGTGTACTGGAAGTTACTGGGAACCTGGCATATCATGTGACATTGCTGACATCATGGGCATGGGAGGGTGCCAGCATAGTGGCTGGGTGGGGCTTGAGGGGCTGGCCCTGGCTTTACAATATTATACATACATCACATTCAAGTAAAAGATTCCTGGCTGGGTAGAAATATTGGGCATGTTTCCTTACACCGGTTGTCTCTTCCCCATCAGTAAAATAGGTACCTGGGTGTTAGAGGACTGGTGTGGGTCGCATCCTGGGACAAAACTGACATAATTTGCGGGAAATGCTCTGCATAACAAGGGACTTTCTATATAGTAGTATGTCACTGATGTCAGCTATGGTCTGTATACCTTGTACATGTACCTGTCGAAATAGATATTATTATATTATTATTCTTGTTACAACACCCCAGCAATAGCAACATATTCTTCCCGTCACAACAGCTCAACAATAGCAACATATTCTTCCCGTCACAACAGCTCAACAATAGCAACATATTCTTCCCATCACAACAGCTCAACAATAGCAACATATTCTTCCCATCACAACAGCTCAACAATAGCAACATATTCTTCCCGTCACAACAGCTCAACAATAGCAACATATTCTTCCCGTCACAACAGCTCAACAATAGCAACATATTCTTCCCGTCACAACAGCTCAACAATAGCAACATATTCTTCCCGTCACAACAGCTCAACAATAGCAACATATTCTTCCCGTCACAACAGCTCAACAATAGCAACATATTCTTCCCCTTTATATTTTTGTTTTTAAAAGGAAGACAACTTTAGTTTGCTTTTGATGTCCAGCTCAAGGCTGGATAAAATGTAAGCTTTGGTGGCCCACAAATCCTCCATCAATAACTACAGCAACACCTACGATAGCTACAGCAACACCAATGATAACTATAACAACAACTATGATAACTACAGCAACTACAACAACGAGAATGAAGACAAAAATGTTATAAGTCCATGTAGGGAAGAAACAAATAAGGCGAGTGTGTATGTCCATCCCGTGGTAAGTACTCGTTTAATTGTACTCGCCTAATTGTGGTTGCAGGGGTTGAGTTATAGTTCCTGGCCCTGCTTCTTCTCTGGTCGCTGCTAGGATATCTAATTTATTGTGGCACAGGAGGTATACGTGGAGTGGTACATACAGTGGTACCTTGACTTACGAGTGCCCTAACTTACGAGTTTTCCAAGTTACAAGCCGTCGCTCGGCTGATTTTTGCTTTGAGTTGCAAGCCAAAATCCTATTTATGAGTGAGCTTCAGATATGCCGCCAAATAGTGGCGGCATATTTGAAGTCAAATCCAACTCAGTACACAGAGGAATGTCAGGTACTTCATCCCATCCCACATGCTCTTCCAAGACATAAGTGGAAGGGTAATACTCCCACACTAATCCCAGATTGTAGTGAGGCACCTTCTCCCTTGTTTGATTCTTGTATAAATCTGGGGAAGAGGTAATCTCCATTTCAACACTCAGAGTTTTTCCAGGAATATTAGTTAAGGTGGGTGGAGTACTGATAGTGGTGGGTGGAGTAGTGATGGTGGTGGGTGGAGTAGTGATAGTGGTGGGTGGAGTAGTGATGGTGGTGGGTGGAGTAGTGATAGTGGTAGGTGGAGTAGCGATGGTGGTGGGTGGAGTAGCGATGATAGTGGGTGGAGTAGCGATGGTGGTGAGTGGTGTGCTGATAGTGGTGGGTGGAATGGTGATGGTGTTGGGTGGAGTACTGATAGTGATGGGTGGATTAGTGAGGGTGGTGGATGGAGTAGTGATAATGGTGGGTGGAGTGAATATGGTGGTGGGTGAAGTAGTGAGGGTGGTGGGTGTAGTAGAGATGGCGGTGGGTGGAGTAGTGAAGGTGGTGAGTGGAGTATACAATATTTCTTAGTTATAAATACATACATTTTTCTTATTTAAAAACCAGTAACAAAAAAAATTGGGGTGGTTTTTTGGGGGTTGGAGCGGATTAATGTAATTTCAATTAATTTCAGTGAGAAAATTTATTTCATATACAAACAAATTGAGTTACGAGCTTGGTCACAGAACGAATTAAACTCGTAAGTCAAGGTACCACTGTATATCTGTGTATATGTTAATATTTTTATTATGCACCCCAATACCCAAGGAGTGGGTGGTAGTCACCCTATATATACCCATGATGTGGGTGGTAGTCACCCTATATATACCCATGATGTGGGTGGTAGTCACCCTATATACCCATGGTGTTTACCTGGAGAGAATTACCTGGAGAGAGTTCCGGAGGTCAACGCCCACGCGGCCTGGTCTGTGACCAGGCCTCCTGGTGGATCAGAGCCTGATCAACCAGGCTGTTACTGCTGGCTGCACACAAACCAACGCATGAGCCACAGCCCGGCTGGTCAGGTACCGACTTTAGGTGCTTGTCCAGTGCCTGCTTGAAGACTGCCAGGGGTCTATTGGTAATCCCCCTTATATATGCTGGGAGGCAGTTGAACAGTCTCGGGCCCCTGACACTTATTGTATGGTCTCTTAACATGCTAGTGACACCCCTGCTTTTCATTGGGGGGATGTTGCATCGTCTGCTAAGTCTTTTGCTTTCGTTGTGAGTGATTTTCGTGTGCAAGTTCGGTACTAGTCCCTCTAGGATTTTCCAGGTGTATATAATCATGTATCTCTCCCTCCTGCGTTCCAGGGAATACAGGTTCAGGAACCTCAAGCGCTCCCAGTAATTGAGGTGTAGGTGGTAGTCACCTTATATACCCATGGTGTGGGTGGTAGTCACCCCATGTACCCAGGGTGTGGGTGGTAGTCACCCTGTATACCCATGGTGTGGGTGGTAGTCACCCTATGTACCCAGGGTGTGGGTGGTAGTCACCCTGTATACCAATTGTGTGGGTGGTAGTCACCCTACATACCCATAGTGTGGGTGGTAGTCACCCTACATACCCATGGTGTGGGTGGTAGCCACCCTACATACCCATGGTGTGGGTGGTAATCACCCCATGCCCCATCTTGTCTTGGACACATTATGTGCCTCTGTAAGTGGCACATAATGTGTCCAAGAACTGGAACTGGAAATTTTGATAGATATTCTGAGAATTTGTTTTAATTTCTGTTTTAAGAATTGAAGTATTTTTGTTTAGAGGTGAAAAGGTTACATGCAGCCTTGATGACCCTAGTGTAGTGCAAGGCTTTAAATAATAAAATACTACAAGGACCAATGGAAACAAGTCGCTTCGTACACATACAGTACACTGGTTGGAGAGCTGGTTGTAAGTCCGAGCGGTTGTTAAACAGGCAGGTCGTTTAGTGAGGAGTACCTGTATTCTACTGTAATTATTACAAAATCACAAGCAGTTGTTTACATCTTTATTTCTTCTGAAGGTGTACGTACTTGTAAATGTACAAAAGAATTTAGATGGTTCTGTGGAGTTAATGTTTTGAATGTTCTTTTTTTTCTCTCATATTTTTAGTCCTACATTTTCCAGTGATTTCTTCCCTTATATAGTAATCTTTATACAAAGCCCATTTTATATTCAGTGTTTCTGGAAGGACTTGAACTAACATGTTTATTCAGACTTAATTTCATCACTTTCCCTCCTTGTGTTCTGATGGGAGTTTCTGTACTGAGGCATAACTCTTAACTCTTTTAGTTTGTCTCATAACACTTAGTCTTTCATTTTCCACATACATAATTCAGAGGTGATAATTATTAAAATATTTATCACATGTTAAACTGTTACGATAGTTTGACATTTTCTCTATAAATGTTTTCCAAGGATGATCATGAGTTGTCACATTACTGCAGTACCTTGTATATTGGTTCATCTTCATGGTACTCTACAATATTTTTAGTAAACTAATTTTCCAGCCATCAGTTGTGGACAAGCTGTTTGTGCTGGACGTATCACCTTTAAGTATTTCAAAGGATATTGCAACTTTGTCACGATTTTTAGAAATTATGCAAAGAAGAGAGGCACCCATGCACCTTACCTGCAGGAAGCACAAAATTACACTGATGAAATTCAAATCCTGCTGGTCCAGTGAGTATGATGCTGTAATATTTTTACTTAACTTTTTATGTGAAATTTGGATAACAATTCAAAGATAAAATTTTATTTTCTTTACCAAATAACCCGCAAGAAGAAAGAGGGGAGCTTACGGCAACGTTTCGGTCCGATTTGGGACCATTTACAGTCACACTAACGAGAAGTAGAGTAGGACGCGGATATAAGTCGGACCAAAACACCCGTCGTAAGCTCCTTATTCTATGTGCAGGTTATTTGTGCATTGTTCCAGTCACGGTATTGTGCCTTTTTTTTTTTTATTTTTTATTTCATGTCATGATATATCATGCCAGTCTACAGTAAAATATTTTCATCAAAATACAGTATTTTAGTACAGTATATTAAAAACAAGCGTTGAACCAATGTGATTCATACAGATTTTTTTAATTTTTTTGCATAATTTTTATTTTAATGTACCAGTCATTGTTAAATAATAAGAGTAATAATAATAAAAAAAGAATAAGTCACAATGCTGATGTTGGAATATTCAAGACTAATCCACAGTTTGCAGAAGATGCTTTGAACATGTTGCCTGGATTCATTATTAAGTTGAAAAGCAAGAGCAAAGAGGTAGAGAAAACCAGACAAAAGTCAGGTGAAGAGATGAGGAAAGGGAGCCAAGATCAGGTCAAGTCTGATGATTAGAGCATTTGACATTGTTCTGGGAAGACCAGTATAAACAGAAATATTACCAGGGCAAAGATTTATGTGAAGAATTTTGTATATATATATGTGCCATTTTAACAAGATGACATCTGTGAGGGCTAAAATAAGGGTAGATATTTTTGGCGGACAGTTAACTTACTGTGGGTATGGCTATGATCTAAAAAATAATAGAAAATAGCGTTATTAGTATTGGTGGAGCAACTTTTTGTGTGTTCTTAGTCTTATCAGAATTGAAATGGTAAGCTTCATGAATATATTGGAAAGTAAAAGATGAGCAAGAGACACGAAAACTGCCTTTAAATTAAAAAAATAAAAATTGTATTTATTGATACAGAAATTTTTGTGAATCAACATGAAAATAAATATTTAATTTTTCTTTTAAACTAACTTACCAACCCTTGATAAATTAATACCCAAAATTAGGTCCCTGTATCCATGGGAGATAAGTTCCAAGACCTGCGGATACTGAAACCGTGGATAGATAACAAAAAAGGCACAATACCGTGACTGGAAGTACACAAATAACTCCCCACATAAAAGAGAGAAGCTTACGACGACGTTTCGGTCCGACTTGGACCATTGACAAAGTCACACTAACCAGAAGTGGAGCAGGACGGCTAAATATAGGCAGGAAGAGGTGGTAGTAGTAGTAGTAGTAGTAGTAGTAGTAGTAAGTAGTAGTAGTAGTAGTAGTAGTAGTCGTAATACAAAAATGGTATATAAAACCGACAAGATGAAATTAAGACACATGCGCAACACCCGGCATCCCTATCGTAGACGTCTCGCCATCCACCAGCCACTGGATGACGAAACGTCCACAACAAAGACAACCAGACGCTGCACATGTGTCTTAATTTCTTGTTGTCTTTGTTGTGGACGTTTCGTCATCCAGTGGCTGGCTGGATGGCGAAATGTCTACGATAGGGATGCCCGGGTGTTGCGCATGTGTCTTAATTTCATCTTGTCGGTATTATATACCATTCTTGTACTACTACTACTACTACCACCACCTCTTCCTGCCTATATATAGCCGTCCTGCTCCACTTCTGGTTAGTGTGACTTTGTCAATGATCCAAGTCGGACCGAAACGTCGTCGTAAGCTTCTCTCTTTTATGTGCGGGTTATTTGTGTACCGTGGATAGTAGTGAACCCTATATACAGTATGTCATTTTTTGTTTACGTACGTACCTATGATGTTGGGTTTTGGATGGGTATAGGGATGGGTGCTGGAAGCAATATGGTGGTGTGATAGTGACCATGTGGGTGGTAGTGTGGATGATGAGTGTTGAGCAGGTGAGTGAGCAGTTGGTGTGGACAGTAATTAGAGTGGCTAGTGGCTCAGTGGGATGTTTGGGTGTGTGGGCCATGAAAACAGGGTAAGGTGGGGGTGGGGGCAGTGAGGGCTAGAAACTGGGGAAGTGGTGAGAGAAAACACGAGTATAGTGTGGGGCCATGTGGGCTTGAAGCTGTGAGGGAGTGGTGAGTGAAAGCATGAGTATGGTGTGGGGCCATGTGAGCTTGAAGCTGTCAGGGAGTGGTGGGATGAAAGATAGTGGTTGTCATGTGGGCTTGGTGTAGGGTGGTGATTTGAAAGATGGGTAGGTGGGGGGCCATATAAGCTGGTGGAATGTAGGTGTGGGAACTAAAGCATTAGTATGGTGGCATGTTGGGTTAAAAGTGTGAGGAAAGGTGTGAAGTAAAAGTCATAGGGTATGGTGGGGCCATGAGGGAATGGTGATTGCAGGGAGAAAGATGAGTATGGTGTGGGGCTGTGGCCTTGAAGTGCGGGAGTGTAATCTGAGATGGTGTGGGGCCTTGGGTTTAAGTTTGGGTGGGATGGTTGATAAAAGGCTGAGTATACTTTTGGGGCCAGTTGGTTTGAACTGTTAGTTGGTAAGCAAGTATGGTGTCCAAATTTTTGAGGCTTGAACCTGCCAGTGGATTCCCTGAATATAAAAAAAGCCTATGAGTAGGTACTGGCCATTCTTAAAGCTTTAGTGTTGGTGAGTGAATGATGAGTATGATGATGGGGCCTGTGAGGCTGAAGCTGCAGTGAGGTGATGAGTGAAAGCATGATGATGTGTGTGGGAGGTGATGACTATGGGAAGCGTGAAAGAGGAGTAGATACTGCAAAAAATTAGGTGGGACATCTGGCTTGTAACTGGGGAGGGGTTGAGGAAAGGAAGATTCCTTTGGTTTTTTATAATCCCGTGACAGGGGGAAATTTTATAAGCCTTTATGTTTGTTTTATATTATTTTAAATTTAAAAAGCCAAAAATGAATTAGATATTTGTGTGGGAAAGGATGCAGGGAGAAGGGAATAGTTATTCCAAAATTCCTTTTTGCAGATTGTGTTCTGTTAGCCTTGGTCATATAACTGAGTAATTACACCTAAATGTTTAACAAATTGTGAACTGTTTTTATGGTAACATTAACCAATTTTCCCAAATATTTTTGATTTCTTTTCTTATCTTTGGACAAACTTCACTTTGGACCACCTTAACTTAAAATAAAAATAATGAAATTAAACTATTTTTAAAATGACCTAGTGAACTCTGTTTCTTAATTTTCCTGGATTGAAGGTGGAATAACTGAACCTGTGAACCGAACTGCGGTTATGGGGGTTCAGTATATCTGTTAATCTCACCAGCTATGTTGTGTTAAGTATTTAGTTAGGAAGATCTTACATCAGTTAAATATATTTATTTTGTGACATTGAGACTACTGTTGCAATAACCGCAAAAATCAAGCTACACTTTACAAAATGATCTTTTCTTTATAATCCAAGAATGCAACCTCTGTCTAAAAAGGACATGCATATACTGAACACATATACAGTAAAACCTTTTATACTGCATCCTTTTATATTGTAGTACAATTTTGTTTAAACAAAATTGACCAAGTGCAATCAAAATTTCATGGCACAAAACAATCTCGATTGCACACAATGGTAATAAAATACGTACACACATTAAGGAGAACTACAACACTCAAACTTCTACTGGAAGCTTTGAACTATGATAAGTACGGCTGGGAGGTTATTGGAGACTTCAGACTGTTATCTCTGTCACTGGGATAGTAGAGACAGAGCAGCACATTACCAGAGGAAACACTGGCCTCAAAGACTGAGTTCTCAGTAGGAAGACATAATATCAAACATAAACCATTGGTGGATCCTCAAAAGGTTCTGTTCCCTTCATTATACATCAAACTAGGGCTAATGAAACAGTTTGTTACAGCTCTTGACAAAGAGTCTGCTGCCTTCAAATATATTCAAGACTTCTTTCCAAAGCTATCAGAGGCAAAGGTGATGGCTGGCATCTTCAGAACTTCCAAAGAAGCTCACAGAGAAGGAAAAGGAAGACTGGAAGAGTTTTTGTTGCTGTAGCACAGGGCTTTCTAGGCAACAACAAGACTGACAATTATGTGGAACTTGTTGAGACCTTTGTAAAAAGCTATGGTCAGATGGGCTGTAGGATGTTAGTCCTTTTTAAGGTACCCAAAAATATCTTTTTTGACTATACAGATATCAGGGATCATATAATGAAAACGTGATGGGAGACTACATCTGGGGGTTTAAACGGGAAAGTGATTTGTTGCTGCTCGCAAATCTAGAAAAGCTGCTCATTTTTAACTTTGTAAATACGTTTCTTTAAGTTTAAAATAAAGTCTGTGTAAAATTTATGTAAATTTTATTCATTTTATGTTTTTGTTTTACATCCAAAACTAGCAAAAAATATTCAAATTTAGCCATTTTTGGTCAAAAATTCAATCTGTAAGCCACAAAAGCAAAGTTTAAAAGGAATAATGGTCATTTTCCTTTGTTTTGCAATAAAAGGAGTTAGAAAATAACGCTTCCTAGGAACAAAAGTTTTGTTACATGGTGTAACCATGTACGCTAATATTGTTCTGAGATCCGTAGGCTGCTTGAATAAAAAAAAAAATTTTTTTAAAAGGGAATCCCT
>NC_069477.1:28286933-28304023 GCF_026875155.1 Cherax quadricarinatus | reverse complement strand
GAAAGGAACCAAAAAGATTTCTTTATTGTACCTATGTATCTCGGAGTATCGCAGTAAGCAGAAGATGTGTATTCTGATTGTTGAACGAGCCTGTCACCAATTGAAGGCAGACGGTGTTGACTCGCCTACGTGCACCTTCCGCCATTGTGAGTGCACTGAGGAAAAGTGCGCAGCAATCAAGAGAGTCAGGAGCTACTGCGCAGCCTGTCCGTACGGCCCAAGAGCGATACGAACAAATGTTTGATAGCGAGATTAGAAGAGTAAGGCAGAACACCGAACGTATTCATACTAGGAAGTTAATTTTAAAGTACACAGTGGTTGGACCACAGAGGCGAACCCGGAGTTTGTTAACTTCCTTAACAAACAATTTATTAGTAGTGAGCAACAAGCAGCTCCAGGGTTTGAATTAAGTTTCGCGCCCACAACTAAGGATGTTAATTATGTAAACCTATGAAAGTCGTTTTGCATGCTGGAAAAATATAGTGATTTGACGCCTGAAATATTTAATATCTTTAAAAGGATGGTATATGGGACTTTACTCCGACTTGTGTTTCCTACTACCACTAAAATACACAACAACATACAAAGAGTTCAGTAATGATCAGACTTTGTACCTCTCGAGAGACGGTAAATCTAATGTGTTTCTTACTTTGATACAAGTGAATGTTCAGGTAAAATAAACTATCTACTGAGTGGTAATGAAACTGATGAACCACTTATTAAGAGCCTCTTGACCAGGTCACTTGACATTTTAATAAGCGTCTTTAAACGTTATTGAATGAGAATGATGAACTAATTAAACATCTGTTAGCTAGGTCGGCAACTTTACCGTATCTTTATGGGTTAATCAAGACTTATACACCAGGGAACCCAGTTCGTTCTATTATAAGTTCAGTATACTCGGCCATGGGGTCTCATGAGGATCTGGTGATGTTAAATTACTGTTCTCCGCACCTATCATCACGTATTGTCCGTCATCAAAGTGCCCTGCCAGTCGATTAGGATTAAATCCATTTAGTTACAACTGCATAAAGGAACCATATAGTCACAGGTACACAAGGTTAAGTGAATGTATTCATTGATTACACCATGGTGTTAGCAGCTAGCTTAGTGGTGAGGCTGTTATGTGATAAAGGATAATCGGAAAATTCATGAATTGTCTGTTTTTAGGTGTTAAAGAACATTCGGAATAATATGGAAGATTCATAAATAGTTCACTATGTAACAAAATTTCACTTTTGTTGTGTTCCTGGGAAATAAGTATCATTTTTCAATTCTTTAAAACTAAATAAAATTTAAAAAAACAATTTTGATCCCCAGAACTTTGCTTTTGTGGTCAGGACACTTGTGGAACAATTTCAAGAAAGACTGATGTAAAACTATTATGTTGTAAGGTTTTGCTTGGCAAATATGAAGACAAGGGCTCACAAACCAGCATTCAGTTCAACTCTGGCTGCCTGAGAAGACACATCAGAAGTAAAATGGCATCAAGAGGCTGCAGTCATTCTCCAGATACATTCTGCTACATATGTGGTTAATTCATTAAGATAAGAGCAAAGAAGTTCTCTGTAACAACTAAAAAATGTGTGAAGCTTACAAAGCATATTTTGTCATGCCAGTTGTGGACCAAGACAAGAGCTGGGCGCCTCATGTTGCTTGAGAACATTGTAAGAAAACATTGGAAGGTAAGAAAGTCATTAGTTACATGAAGGGTAAAATATTGAATAGGAACATTTTTTAAATGAAATGTATGTAACAGAAACTAATTCTTTTGTTCTGTTACAGGATGATATAGAGGAGAAAAAAGAGTCATGAAGTTTGGTGTTCCTAGAATATGGCGTGAATCCACTGATCACTCTACCAACTGCTGCTTCTGTGTGGTGGATCCTTCCAAACACCGAACTGGGAAAAATGCACCTGCTATTTCTTATCCAGTCCTTCCATCTTCTATTGCACCAGTACCACACAGTGCTGATCTTTCTGTACCTACACCTCCTGAAAGAAGTCAACCGTCAGAAGAAAGCAACAAATCAGAAAATGTAGAGCAGAGTGAAAAAGACTATGATCTCCCAGATGCAGCTGTTGGGAGGAATCCTTACTACACAAACCAAACAGATCTCAATGGACATATGAGAGATCTTAGCTTGACAAAGTCAGATGCTGAGCTTTCGATTTCAAGGCTCAAGGAGTGGAACTTGGTGGATGCAAGTGCGCAAGTGACAAGCCAAAGAAAACGTTACCAACATTTTTCAAGCTTCTTCACTAATGAAGATAGATTGTGCTACTGTAATGATGTATCAGGCCTGTTTGATGCAATTGGAATTGCATGCAATCCAGATGAGTGGAGAGACTTCATTGACAGCTCCTCTAGAAGCCTGAAAGCTGTACTTCTCGACAATGGGAACAAGTATCAATCTCTTCCCTTGGCTCATTCAGTGCATCTTAAGGAGAACTACAACACTCAAACTTCTACTGGAAGCTTTTAACTATGATAAGTATGGCTGGGAGGTTATTGGAGACTTCAGACTGTTATCTCTGTCACTGGGATAGTAGAGACAGAGCAGCACATTACCAGAGGAAACACTGGCCTCAAAGACTGAGTTCTCAGTAGGAAGACATAATATCAAACTTAAACCATTGGTGGATCCTCAAAAGGTTCTGTTCCCTTCATTACACATCAAACTAGGGCTAATGAAACAGTTTGTTACAGCTCTTGACAAAGAGTCTGCTGCCTTTAAATATATTCAAGACTTCTTTCCAAAGCTATCAGAAGCAAAGGTGATGGCTGGCATCTTCAGAACTTCCAAAGAAGCTCACAGAGAAGGAAAAGGAAGACTGGAAGAGTTTTTGTTGCTGTAGCATAGGGCTTTCTGGGTAACAACAAGACTGACAATTATGTGGAACTTGTTGAGACCTTTGTAAAAAGCTATGGTCAGATGGGCTATAGGATGTCCCTTAAAGTCCATATCCTTCACAATTTCAAGGAGAATATTGGAGCATACTCAGAGGAGCAAGGGGAGCGCTTCCACCAATATATAATGGACTTTGAATACAGATATCAGGGATCATATAATGAAAACCTGATGGGAGACTACATCTGGGGGTTTAAACGGGAAAGTGATTTGTTGCTGCTCGCAAATCTAGAAAAGCTGCTCATTTTTACTTTGTAAATACGTTTCTTTAAGTTTAAAATAAAATCTGTGTAAAATTTATGTAAATTTTATTCATTTTATGTTTTTGTTTTACATCCAAAACTAGCAAAAAATATTCAAATTTAGCCATTTTTGGTCAAAAATTCAACCTGTAAGCCACAAAAGCAAAGTTTAAAAGGAATAATGGTCATTTTCCTTTGTTTTGCAATAAAAGGAGTTGGAAAATAACACTTCCTAGGAACAAAAATTTTGTTACATGGTGTAACCAGGGTACAGCATAATAATTGATTCTGAGGATACCGGTAGGCTGTACTTAGGAATATGTAATATAATAAGAATATTTTGGAATGTATTAAGAGATTCTTTCAAACATTCTGGAATCCTCCCGGAACGTATGGTACTTTAAGCTGACAAATGAGTGCATCTAACTCTTTTATTAATTAGAAAGTTTTCTTATAATATCGGTTTATACGAGTACTATCCACTAGTGCAATGTAATTTTTACGTCACATGACTTGTTGACGGCGATTAGATTAATCTTAGGGCTGGCTATTACATCTCTTGTTATTCTGATTCCCACTTTGTGTAAACTGGGAGGATCTCTTCTACCGTACTCCATACTGGGAGGAGTGGGGAGTGTGGGGAGTGTGGGTAGGTGGTTGGCAGAGGGACCAGAGTCTCTCATTATGTGAGAGAAACTGACTGGTGTCACCACGCTGGCACACTCTGAGAAAAAGTTCCTCTCATTTCTTCTGTTGCTACTCTTGCAAAATTGCATGGCTCCTGATGACGCATGGACACGGTTGGCTAGAGCGTGGGTTAGAGGGTCATGTGTGATTTACACTAACCATGAGGCGGGCCAAGACGACATGGGTCGTCTTGGCAGTGTTGTTATTGATTAATACCACTCGTTCGTGGTTACAATAATATAATATATATATATATATAATATATATAATATATATATATATATATATATATATATATATATTATATATATATATATATATATATATATATAATATATATATATATATATATATATATATATATAATAAAACGTCACAGTAAACAGGTGATTTCAGAATATTCAAAACAACCACTGTGAAAGAATAGAGAAATTCCAAGAGCTTTCGTGACTACTCACATTATCAAGGAACATTATCAAGTGCTTGGAATTTCTCTGTTCTTTCACAGTGGTTGTTTTGCATATATATATATATATATAATAATATATATATATATATATATATATATATATATATATATATATATATATATATATATATATATATATATATATATATATATATATATTAACTAATATATATGTATTAATGCAAGAACAACCACTCTGAACAGAACAGAGAAATCACCTTATAATGTTTCCTTGATAATGTGAGAGTCAGAAGCTCTTGTGAATTTCCTATTCTTTTTCACAGTGAGGTTTGTATTTGAATATTGCTAGAATCACCGTTTACTGTGCCTTTTATTATAGAATAATATCCTATATATTGACTGCAGTTAACATATTATATTATATGGTATATAATTATATAATTCTGTTATATTATATATAACTTTTTTGCAACGTAATATTCCTGTACCTTAATCAGATGAACTTTCTCCTGACAGCAAAGAAATGACCTTTCATTTCAATATTTTTTTAGAAAATGTCGCCCCTAAACGAAAAAACGAATAACAAAAGCAAGCAACTTGAATGCAAATTGCATATAATATTTATATCAAATAAAACAGCTTACAGCATCATTGTTATCATGTTTGTACATATATTACTACTTATTGCTTAGAATAAACCGAAGTTGTAGTTTGCTTTTGTTTCTGCAGGCAGCATACAGTTCCTGCATAACTTTGACTGCACGTTCAACACACTGATTATTTCTTGGTATATTGAGTGTGGACAGTTCCTGCTTCCAGTGATGTTCAATGAGTTCAGTTCTTTTTCGAAAGGTTTCAAAATTTCTGACAAATTCTTCAAGTCATTTTCATTGTACATCTGATCAGTAAACCAATAATCTACTCAGGTGTATGAAATGAATCTGAATATCTTCTCCAAAGTCTTCCGTCTTGTAGGTATAAAAATGAATGCAAGAACAGCTGGAATGGCTTTTAAATTCCACCTGGCATTGCTGATGTTTGGAATTTTCTGAAAGTTAATCAAAGGAAAGTGACCTTTTTCTTCAAAGAATCTAAACACTCGTGTTAGATGGTACAAAAGCTACTTGTCATCTCCATCCTGTTTTATGGAGGATGTCTTCTGTTCCATTACAAACTGTGCCTTTAGTTCCTCATAATTCTTCACCAGTTGGGATACAAATGGATACTTAGTGTTTGGAGAATTGGTTTTAGCACCAAGATTTTCATCCATTACTAAACGTAGAATCCTGTGCAGAACGTGATGCTGGCAACTGATAAACTGTGGTTTGCTACAGCGGCGTTGCTAGGGTTGGTGCCACTGGGGGCGGCATCTTTGGTCTCACCCCCATGAAATCCAAGGTCGGGAGGATGTGGGGAGTAAACTCCAGTTACGTCACTACTGGATGACCAGTGACTAATGTTTAGCAATGAGAACGTTTAAGGGCCATAAACCGAACAGGAGAATACTTTTTAACTTTATTAATGATAAATAGTCTTAGTAATATTGAGGAAACAAACTCAAATACCAGTTTGAGTACAGCCAACAGATTCTACATTTATTCATCTTCAACAATGAAAAAAAAAACTTGAAAAATAAAGAAAAACATTGCAATATCAGAGAAACACTAGTTCCGATTTGGCCTTAAGTACTGGTAACATCTCAACGAATCAGATCTTACATTTCCTTGCCTTCAGTCCAGCAAAATCATCTATCACATCATCAATATCAATGATGTCAAGTGATCCATTTTTTATGGATATCAATTATAAGTCAAAGATTCTGGATCGAATCATTGTGGACCGTAAATAGTTTTTAATCAGCTTCAATTTCGAGAAACTCCTTTCACAAGAAGCCACAGAAACACATAGTAAGGCACAACCTCAGGCAGAGTGTCACAGTTGGAAGAGATTCAATGAAATCCCATTCAACTATGAATGTTAGTGTATCCAGTGGAGTCCAGTGCTTAACTTTATCAAGATCAACATCAGCAGCTGCAGGTGCTGCCTTAGTCTTCGTATTTTATGCATGAGCTATTCTTGCATATTTCAGTCAGTGATGAGTGATCATAGTGATGCCAGGTGGATTATGGGTTTTTCCAAAATACCGTAGATAAAATTATCGATTTATCGTAGTTTTTCGTATAGCGTGATTGATTTTCCCTATATAGGCCTATTTCCACTCTGTAATCATATAACAGCATATACAGAAACAAAGGATTCTTCTCTTATTTTGCTGCTGCACTGTTTTTGGGCATTAATGTCATCTTTTTTAGAGGTTCTATGGTGTCACCCTAGGCGGCCCCCCCCCCGCCCCTTAACGACGCCACTGGTTTACTAATCTTCTCTTATTATTCTTCTTATTAGTATTTTCATTAATTTGAGTTGCCAAGTAATACTTTCCTGAGTTGCTGTTATGAGTAGTGCAAGAAAGGTTTAAAATACGACAACACTAACTACCAAGACTGAGGGACTGATTACCTCATCTTTTGTATGTAGTTCTACTGTCTTCCAATTATGTCCTAGAATCTGTATTGATAAAGCCACTGGATGGCGAAACATCTACGTAAAGATATCTAGATGTTGCACATGTGTCTTACTTTCATACTTATGAGTAGTAACGCAGATATATGGTGATTCATAGTTTTATTTAGGGTTGACCTTTTTAGAAAACTGAGAGGATTAGGGACTTTTTCATTGTTTGTAAACAAAAGTTCATCGATTTATGACACAGATGTTTCATTTGAACAAAGTAAAATAGTTATAACCCTAATGTATATATATATATATATATTATATATATATATATATATATATATATATTATATATATATATATATATATAATATATTATATATATAATAATATATAAATATTTTTGTTTCCACTGTATCACTTACTACTTCCTCTTGAATCCATTTCATTGTTCTATTACTTTGTGGGAAAAACCCTCTGGCATCTTTCAGAGCCTATTTTTTTCCCTCAGTTTTTCAACTGTGATCTTTTGTACTCCCTCGTAATGGTGTTTCGAATTTGTTTTTTCATTCTTTTATGACATGTATGCATGTGGTTTTCGACATGTACATGTGCGGTGTGTGACGTGCTTATGACATATTTATGTACTTCATGACATGTAGTTTGTGGCTTGTATGTGGGTTATTAAATGTATGTATAGTTTATTGCTGTTATGTGGTCATCATGCTTCTTTGTTTACCTTCAGTCACCCATTAAACTCCAGCATTTTTACTGTTTTTAGAATTTTTGTGTTTGATCTGAGAAACATTTTTTTTTTCAGATAGTTCTTCGACTTTTCTCTAGTGTATTATTTTTAAGTGGACGAGAGACCACAGCTGCAGGTTTCTAATTTCAGTCTATCATGCACTGTGACCAGCTTTTTTTTATAAATTCCCTTTCCATTGATCAGAATTTTATTTTATAATGTACTTTCGTTGCAATTGATTTTCTTACGATTTCACACTCATGTCACCTTCCAGTTATAATATTTTGTTACTGAATCTATATCCTTGTCACATGTTATCGATTTGTTCATTTCCAATATAATTTACTAATATTAGATTACCTTATGTGTCCATTTCCTTAATTTCCTAAGTCTTCTTATAATTTATATTATTTTTTGCCTAAGATATTTTCATTTTCTATAATTTATTTATATAGTTTTGTATTATTTCTAGATATTTTAATTAAATTCTACGAAAAATTAGTTTTTATTCAGTATTTGTTTTCTGTTTTGTTTCTTACAGTATTAAAGTCGTACTAACTTATTAATAATTTTATATCGATTAGAAAAACAATGGAAGTACCGATAATTGTGGTACACACACTATAATAGTTTGCTTATTAGTCGTTCTATATTTTATGATTATAGAAGTACTGTAATTTGTGATTATATCACTGGTCAACACTCATTTTCTGGCCAATGATATGACACCGATTTTTGGGATAAGTTTTTGGTGCTGATTCTGAATGTCATCTGTTTTCTGTGCTTGGCTCTGTTTTTTTTTTTAAATTTGGTATCTCATTTCTAAACATAAAATATGTGAAAAATATATTGATCAGACGGGGCTAACTTACAAGTTATTTTTTTTTAGATCAAGGAAAAAATCATATCGTGTAATACATACTAGCTCTTTCCTCTATATAATAACAGATTAACATATTAATAAGTTCATATACCACTAATTACTGCATATGAAAACGTTGATTGTATGATCTATGTTAGTCATCAGCACAGTTTTGAGTGTAACTTAACTTATTGCCTCCGACTATAAGTTTTGGAAAGGGGATATTGTGAGGGGAAAAGCCCTTAGAAAAGTGGAGGTTATGGTTGTCCAGACACCCAGGAACCATTAGCGTGTTACCGTCCGCACCACCATCTAGCGGGCTGAGGCTAAACTTCAGTTTCTCGCGTCTGTTTTGCTTTGATTTCTACTCCTGGTAGTATTAACCTTACCTGGTGTGGGTTGAAGTTTGGAGAATCACTTCACCCGCACTCTTCTCCTGATCAGGTACGGTGATCTACCAGGAGTATTTCTGTTCATTGACACTAATTTACCGGGTTACCAGCCTTTGTTTTTCTTCAATGTCATACTTATTTAACACTTATATAACCAGTGGGTTTTCTTTATCAGCAAGATCCCTGTCTACAGGACGTAGTGGGACATTACGATTCTATTATTTTATTATTAACACACTGGCCGATTCCCACCAAGGCAGGGTGGCCCGAAAAAGAAAAACTTTCACCATCATTCACTCCATCACTGTCTTGAAAGAAGGGTGCTTTACACTACAGTTTTTAAACTGCAACCCCTCAAGGAAGGTTCCTTGATGTTGGTGAGGGGCTCTTGATTTAGGAAATTGGATATGTGTCCCAGTTCCCCGAATTAAGCCTGAGTGCCTTCCACATCCCCCCCCCCCAGGCGCTGTATAATCCTCCGGGTTTAGCGCTTCCCCCTTGATTATAATAATTTAAACTGCAACATTAACACCCCTCCTTCAGAGTGCAGGCACTGTACTTCCCATCTCCAGGACTCAAGTCCGGCCTGCCGGTTTCCCTGAACCCCTTCATAAATGTTATTTTGCTCACACTCCAACAGCACGTCAAGTATTAAAAACCATTTGTCTCCATTCACTCCTATCAAACACGCTCACGCATGCCTGCTGTAAGTCCAAGCCCCTCGCACACAAAACCTCCTTTACCCCCTCCCTCCAACCTTTCCTAGGCCGACCCCTACCCCGCCTTCCTTCTACTACAGACTCATACACTCTTGAAGTCATTCTGTTTCGCTCCATTCTCTCTACATGTCCGAACCACCTCAACAACCCTTCCTCAGCCCTCTGTACAACAGTTTAGTTATTGCCGTACCTCCTCCTAATTTCCAAACTACGAATTCTCTGCATTATATTCACACCACACATTGCCCTCAGACATGACATCACTGCCGCCAGCAACATTCATCACCCATGCTTCACACCCATATAAGAGCGTTGGTAAAACTATGCTCTCATACATTCCCCTCTTTGCCTCCAAGGACAAATTTCTTTGTCTCCATAGACTCCTAAGTGCACCACTCACCCTTTTCCCCTCATCAATTCTATGATTCACCTCATCTTTCATAGACCCATCCGCTGACACGTCCACTCCCAAATATCTGAATACATTCACCTCCTCCATACTCTCTCCCTCCAATCTGATATCCAATCTTTCATCACCTAATCTTTTTGTTATCCTCATAACCTTACTCTTTCCTGTATTCACTTTTAATTTTCTTCTTTTGCATACCCTACCAAATTCATCCACCAACCTCAGCAACTTCTCTTCAGAATCTCCCAAGAACACAGTGTTATCAGCAAAGAGCAACTGTGACAACTCCCACTTTATGTGTGATTCTTTATCTGGTCCACACACCCCCTTCCTTTCCTAAAGCCTCCTTGTTCATCTGCTATCCTATTCTCTGTCTTACTCTTAATTCTTTCAATAATAACTCTACCATACACTTTACCAGGTATACTCAACAGACTTATCCCCCTATAATTTTTGCGCTCTCTTTTGTCCCCTTTGCCTTTATACAAAGGAACTATGCATGCTCTCTGCCAATCCCTTGGTACCATACCCTCTTCCATACATTTATTAAATAATTCCACCAACCGCTCCAAAACTATATCCCCACTTGCTTTTAACATTTCTATCTTTATCCCATCAATCCCGGCTGCTTTTACACCTCTAAAATCTGAATTATGGTGTTGCAACCAAGTAGTTACAGGATTTTCACAACATCGGTCGAACACCGCCACCCAGGATAACCAACACCATTTCTTCTTAAACATCACAGAAGACCATCCTGGGTATAAGATACTCCTGTCCCAACATCCTACTGACAGCGGCCAGTTTTTATTTTATTTTTTTTAATTAAAACCCTTAGAAAAATATATTTATTATCCATCAAGTTATTCATTTGTTATTTTTCTATTCTTTTGTTCAATAGGAAGGTGTTCCCCAGACAATGGTCGCACAGAAGACCAGTACAGTAACACAGAAGAACGGGTACAGTACAGTAACAGAGAACAGTACAGTACAGAGAAGACTAGAAAAGTAACAGAGAAGACCAGTACAGAAAATTAAAACAGAAGAATGGTAGAGTACAATGCAGTAATACAGAAGAACAGAACAGTACAGTAACAAAGAAAAAATGTAGAGCAACAAAGTAGAACAATAAGGTTTATGCAGTACGGGGATATCTTTCTGGGATCACGTATGTTTATAATTACATCAGCCTTACATTCACTGCTTCTGTTGCTGCCTCTGTATTAAACTAAAGAAGCTTACTGTGTGGACTGAAGACACCTAACTGTTGGGTCCTCCTCCAGCAACACACCCGGTATTGTCCCGGCCCGGGTCTTTTTCAGATGATGACCTGAGTTATGTTGTTGTTATGAGTACTAGACATCTATACTCAGGAGATATGCCCTCTTCACCTCGCTCTACGACTGTTGAGTTAATCAACTCCAGTGAATGAACACAAATAAGAACACCTCCGTGGCTACTGTCAAGGAGGCTGGAGTGGGAATAACACCACCTATGCTACTGTCATGGAGGCTGGAGTAGGAATAACACCACCGTGGCTACTCTCAGGGAGGCTGGAGTGGGAATAACACCACCGATGCTACTGTCAGGGAGGCTGGAGTAGAAATAACACCACCGTGGCTACTGCCAGTGAGGCTGGAGTGGGAATAACACCACCGTGGCTACTGTCAGGGAGGCTGGAGTGGGAATAACACCACCGATGCTACTGTCAGTGAGGCTGGAGTAGGAATAACACCACCGTGACTACTGTCAGGGAGGCAGGAGTGGGAATAACACCACCGTGGCTACTGTCAGAGAGGCTGGAGTGGCAATAATACCACCGTGGTAGACGCTGAATCCAAATCTTGAATTATAATAGCAATAATAATAATATGCGACCACTGTCAGCCTCAGAGTTATCTCTGAGTTACCAGACCTTGCCACGTGGAGGCCAGTGGTTCGTCTTTAAGGTCCGCCCCCCCCTTCTGCCTTCCCCAGGTTCATGTGTCCAGGAATCCATCCGTGGGCCCCCGGATGTCTTCCCTTCTTCTCTTCCCTAAGGTCAGCCTCGCCTCTCATCTCTGCCTTCCAGCCTCAGCCGTCCCTAGGGTTATGTACCCAGGAATTCATTCGTCCGCCGCCGAATGTTTCCCCTTCCTCACTTCCCTAAGTTCAGCCTCACCAACCTGTATTCGTGCCGTCCCCAGGTTCATGTATCCAGGAATCCATCCGTTCCCTTCCCCACTTACCTAAGGCCAGCCTCAACAACAACCTTCCCCTAGTTCGTGTATCCAGGAATCCATCCGTTCGCTCCCGGATTTCTTCCCTTCCCCACTTACCTAAGGTCAGCGAGTTAGGTCAGTGCCTTCCCCGGATCAGTGTCTCCAGGAGTCCCCTTGGTGTCACCTCAGGTGGACTCCCTTCCCCACTTCCCCAAAGTCAGCGGTATTTTTTGCCTTCCCCAGGTTCATGAATCCAGGAATCGATCTGTCTACCGCCAGATGTCTTTCCTTCCCCACTTCCCCAAGGTCAGCCTAAATTGCATGTATTCATGCTTTCCTCAGGTTCATGTATCCAGGAATCCATCCGTTCGCTCCCGGATGTCTCTCCTTCCCCAATTACCCAAGGTCAGCCTCAACAACAACCTTCCCCAAGCTCATGTATCCAGGAATCCATCCGTTCGCTCCCAGATGTGTTCCCTTCCTCACTTACCTTAGGTCAGCGAGTTAGGTCAGTGCCTTCCCCGGACCAATGTCTCCAGGAGCCCACTTGGTGTCACCTCAGGTAAACTCCGTTCCCCACTTCCCCAAAGTTAGCGGTATTCTTGCTTTCCCCAGGTTCATGTATCCAGGAATCCATCCGTCTGCCGATAGATGTCTTCCCTTCCCCACTTCCCCAAGGTCAGCCTCAACTGCATGTATTCATGCTTTCCCCAGGTTCATGTATCCAGGAATCCATCCGTTCGCTCCCGGATGTCTCCCCTTCCCCACTTACCCAAGGTCAGCCTCAACAACAACCTTTCCCAAGTTCATGTATCCAGGAATCCATCCGTTCGCTCCCAGATGTCTTCCCTTCCTCACTTACCTAAGGTCAGCGGTGCCTTCCCTGGATCAGCGTCTCCAGGAGTCCACTTGTGTTACCTGAGTGGACTCCCTTCCCCAGAATCAGCGGTTGCCACCCCCAGTGACTTTGCTGGGTTGCAGCTTGGTCTCGTCTAGCTGGTGTACGGCAGTTGGTGTCTTCGTGAGTGGAATTACTGGAGGGGACATACAGAAAACTGCGTCCAGTAATTCCAGCCACCAAGACAGCCGCGACCGTACACCAGCTAGACCAGACCAAGCTGTCACACAGCTTGGCCACTCAGGACTGGCTAATTAATTAAAGTTTTGGAATTCCCTTTATGTTACACTATGAATTTATAATGAGTACAATCTTTTTTACTTATTTAGCAGTTTGAAAGTATTTGTGAGTGACATTCTTTGTGAAACATGTAGATTTATAAAAACAGAAGTTTGAGACACTAGTGGAGGACTGTGTGTAAGGTGTAACATGTTACTGTGTATGAATGAATATAATGCTTACGTGTTATTGTGTATGGGTGACATATGTACGTGTTCTTGTGTCCTGAAAACTCTAACAAATTTATTATAACCTCTGTTTCTGGAGTTTCGTAAATTAATAAATGGGTAAATCTTTACCGTCTTTCTTGCATATTATAACTTAAATCAACACTTTAGCTTCCAAAACATTACCCAAGATTATATACATTTTTAACTCTAGTAACGTCTTTTATATATATTTTTCAAACCTATAAAAGCACTTAGGTGCATTTATAGGTTTGCAAAAGATATATATATATAAGTGTTCTTAACTTATGTATTTCAGTACTTAGACATGATCCACATATTACCTTCCCTTTCTTAGTTCACACTCTTCTTTGTTACACATATTTTGTCTTTTCCATCACTTCATCCATCATATTTCTGACACACACTTTACCTGGTCTGGTCAACACTCTTATTACATTATAATTATTACATTCTTTCAAGTTTTTTACCCTTTTCTTCTGTTATAAACATTATGAACAAAGTCATGAACTATTACAGTACTTCATTCCAACTGCGTCACACATTTCAATTTTGACAGCAGAGTCAGCCAGGCTGACAGTACAGTCATCTAGGCTGACAGCAGAGTCACCCAAGCTGACAGCTGTAGCACGAAACTGTGCTCTTTTATAGAGTAAATTATTATTTAGTTCATACAAGTTTACTACTGATGTTTACTTTTCACTTTCATCTACACATACACATCACTACATATACCATGCTACGAACACAAACAAACTTATGGTAAAAACAAAGGAGATATTCTTATAAATCATTTTAATAAACATTTAGTTTCATTAGAACTAATTATTAAATAATTCTCTCAGTTTTCACATATACACTTCTCTCACCTCTTCAATAATGACATGAAAAACATTCACCACAACAGGTGGAAAAAAAACTCGGTGATGAAAATAAAAACTGTCAACTTGGATGATTTGATCTCCTGACAATAAGAATTTTGGTGGTGGCTGCCACAACCTGGCCAGTACGACGCCACAACCTGGCCAGTACGACACCACAAACTGGCCAGTACGACGCTACAACCTGGCAAGTACGACGCCACAACCTGGACAGTACGACTGTGTGTTAATGTCTCCCATACTGTTATGTACTGTGATGTGTGAATGTTAAAATATTGCACAATGAATGTTGTGGTGCACTATGTTGCAGAGATATATAGCACACTGAATGTTGTGGTGCACTATGTTGCAGGTATATATAGCGCACTGGGAAAATTTTTGGTGCACTATGTTCAGAGATATATAGCACACTGAAAAGTTTTTTGGGCACTATGTTGGGAGAAATATATAGCAACTGAATGTTTTTGGTGGGACATGTTTGCGAGGGTTTTTAGAACCCCTTTAAAAGTTTTGGTTTCACAAAGTTTCCCGAAATTTTGCACACTGGAAAGTTGTGGTGCACATGTTGCAAGATAAAATTTTGGGAAAACCCGGAAAGTTTTGGTGCCCTATGTTGCGAGATAAATGGCAAAAAGTCCCGTAAGTAAAGAAAAAGACACAATTGTAGAAGGGAACTATTGAATGAAGAAAAATTTTTTTCACGGGGGAAAGTTCCCCTCTGTTATGTGTTTTTTTCTCCCCAATTTGTTTTGTTGATGTGAATAAAGTCTTTATATACCAGAGTTAATAAAATTATGTAACCCGTTTTGGTAAATAACTGATAGAAGGGCTTATTGATAAGATTTTATTTTTTAGGATTCTTTTTGGGAGGGAAAAAGGGGGATAAGACTGGGTTTATAATGGGGGAATATACCGGGAAAGGGTGTTACCAGAAGACTATTGGGAGAAGACCTCTGGGGGGTTCTGTTTGGGAATTAGAAACGCTGGAAAAAGACCTCTGGTAGGTTTTGCTGAAAGAAAAAGTGCTGGGAGAAAACCCCCTGGTAGGGTTTTTGGGGGAAATAGTGCTGGGGTTTAAGACCCCTGGAGGTTTTTTTCTGCTGGAAAAAGTGCTGGGAAGACCCATGGGTAAAGACTTTAGGTAGGGGGACTTGCTTTTACTTTTTTAAGATGAAACAAGGGCCCACTGGTATTATAGGAATACCAAAAAAAAAAGTAACACACAAAACATTTAAGTAAATCAAAAAAAACAGTGAAAAAAATAAAACAGGTTTTTGTGGGCACAGGGAAAAATTTTAGAAACCTTTTTAAAAAGTAAATTGGAAAATAAAAGAGTATAGTGGGCACATAAAACATTTGATTTCAGTTTAAAAAAGTTAAATTTGCCCTGAAACTATAGGGGAAAATTAAAAAAAACAAAACACATAAAAAAGAAATTTAAAAATAAAACAGAAGGGGAAGTTTAATAAAATTTTCAATTTTTCAACACAGAAAACCAGTACAATACAGTAACACAGAAACCCGTACAGTACAAAAACACAGAAACCATAAAAGTACAATAAAACAGAAAACCAGTACGTAAAAATAACACACAATGACCCCGTAAGAAAAATAACACAGAAGGGCCAGTTAAAAAACCCCGTAACCCCAGAAAAACCCGTCCCCAGATTTCGTCTACTTTTCCCCTAAGGAAGATGGGGGGAGGGTTCCCCCTTCTGTTTCTATGGGGGAAGGTTTTGTGGTGGGGGGATCTTTACCCCTTCCCCCCCGTGCCGGGCCAATTTTAAAAGTATTGTTCTGAAACAAAAATATAATTTTTTTGGGTTTTTTTTTCTTGCTCTTGTGTTTATTTTGGTGGTTTTTTCATGGGATTTGGTCATTTTTTGTTTTTAAAAAAAACATTTACAAACTCAATTTCCAGCCGTATTTCCAAAAACAGTAATATTTGTGGAGTGTATAATAAGAGGCATTTTCCCTTTTGAAGTAAATTTTTGAGTTGGGAACTTTAAAAAATCTTGGGGGTACTTTTTAAAAGGGAAAAAAGAGGAGCAGTGCCGGTAGAGAGGTCGCCCTAATTAAATTTTTAGTTTGAAAGACAGAAACGAGGGGGGGCAATAGTTAGTAGAAGCAAAAAAAAATAAGAGGGCCCCCACAGATACAAATATTTAAATTTTAAATTTATTCAAAATTTCCCGGGGGTCAATTTAACTTTCCTAAAAAAGAAAAATTTGAATTCCCGGGGGAGGGGGGGGGGGTTTTGACTTCAAGACTTTTAAAGAATTAAAAAATACTAAAAGCCTAATTCAAACCCATCCCTTCCCAACCCCCCCCCTCTCCCCCTCTCTCTCTCCCCTCTCTCCTCCCCACCTCTCCTTCTAAAGACAAGGGAAATTTCAAAAAAGTTTAAAAGCCTCCTCCCCAAACCCACCCTTTCCCACCGCTTCCTCCCTTTATCCCTTCTCTCTCCCTACCCACCTAATGGGAAAAACAATTTCAAAGTTACCTAAAGGCTACTCCAAAACCCACCTTCACCTCCCTTCCCCCCTCCCTCCCTTTTCTCTCTCTTCCCTTTCCCATCGCCAAGAATTACAAAGATACCCAAAAAAATCCGGGAATTTACCTGCCCCTACGTCCCTGTTTCCCCCCGCCCAAACCCCCCCCTCGCTACCTCCCCACCCTCGCTAACCCCCCTCCCTCGCTACCCCCTCCCTCGTACCTCCCTCCCTTTGCCCAC
>NC_069477.1:28267341-28286433 GCF_026875155.1 Cherax quadricarinatus | reverse complement strand
AATTTTATCCTTCAAGTTATTCATTTATTTTTCTATTCTTTGTTCATGGGTTTGTTCCCAGACAATGGTAGCACAGAAGACCAGTACAGTAACACAGAAGGAAAGAGTACAGTTCAGGTAAACAGAGAAGAGTCCAGTACAGTAACCACAGAAGAAAGAGTACAGTCAGTAACAGAGAAGACCAGTACAGTAACACAGAAGAATGAGTGCCGTGCATTAACAGAGAAGACCAGTACAGTACAGAGAGACTAGTAAAGTAACAGAGAAGACCATACAGAAATTAAAACAGAAGAATGTAGAGTACAATACAGTATTACAGAAGAACAGAACAGTACAGTAACAAAGAAAAGATGTAGAGCAACAAAGTAGACAATAAGGTTTATGCAGTACGGGAATCTTTCTGGGATCACCGTATGTTTATAATTACATCAGCCTTACATTCACTGCTTCTGTTGCTGCCTCTGTATTAAACAAAGAAGCTTACTGTGTGGACTGAAGACCCTAACTGTTGGGTCCTCCTCCAGCAACACACCCGATATTGTCCAGGCCCGGGTCTTTTTCAGATGATGGACCTGAAAAGTTATGTTGTTGTTATGAGTACTAGACAATCTGTACCCAGGAGATATGGCCCTCTTCACCTCGCTACTACGACGTTGAGTTAATCAACTCCAGTGAATGAAACACAAATAAGAACACCACCGATGCTACTGTCAGGGAGCTGGAGTAGGAATAACACCACCGTGACTACTGTCAGGGAGGCTGGAGTGGGAATAACACCACCGTGGCTACTGTCAGAGAGGCTGGAGTGGCAAATAACACCACCGTGGTAGACGCTGAATCCAAATCTTGAATTATAATAGCAATGATAATAATAACAATATGCGACCACTGTCAGCCTCAGAGTTATCTCTGAGTTACCAGACCTTGCCACGTGGAGGCCAGTGGTTCGTCTTTAAGGTCCGCCCCCCCCCTTCTGCCTTTCCTCAGGTTCATGTGTCCAGGAATCCATCCGTGGGCCCCCGGATGTCTTCCCTTCTTCACTTCCCTAAGGTCAGCCTCGCCTCTCATCTCTGCCTTCCAGCCTCAGCCGTCCCTAGGGTTATGTATCCAGGAATTCATCCGTCCGCCTCCGGATGTTTCCCCTTCCTCACTTCCCTAAGTTCAGCCTCACCAACCTGTATTCTTGCCGTCCCCAGGTTCATGTATCCAGGAATCCATCCGTTCGCTCCCGGATGTCTCCCCTTCCCCACTTACCCAAGGTCAGCCTCAACTGCATGTATTCATGCTTTCCCCAGGTTCATGTATCCAGGAATCCATCCGTTCGCTCCCGGATGTCTCCCCTTCCCCACTTACCCAAGGTCAGCCTCAACAACAACCTTCCCCAAGTTCATGTATCCAGGAATCCATCCGTTCGCTCCCAGATGTCTTCCCTTCCTCACTTACCTAAGGTCAGCGAGTTAGGTCAGTGCCTTCCCCGGACCAATGTCTCCAGGAGCCCACTTGGTGTCACCTCAGGTGGACTTCCTTCCCCACTTCCCCAAAGTCAGCGGTATTCTTGCTTTCCCTAGGTTCATGTATCCAGGAATCCATCCGTCTACCGCCAGATGTCTTCCCTTCCCCACTTCCCCAAGGTCAGCCTCAACTGCATGTATTCATGCTTTCCCCAGGTTCATGTATCCAGGAATCCATCCGTTCGCTCCCGGATGTCTCCCCTTCCCCACTTACCCAAGGTCAGCCTCAACAACAACTTTCCCCAAGTTCATGTATCCAGGAATCCATCCGCTCGCTCCCAGATGTCTTCCCTTCCTCACTTACCTAAGGTCAGCGGTGCCTTCCCTGGATCAGCGTCTCCAGGAGTCCACTTGTGTCACCTGAGTGGACTCCCTTCCCCACTTCCCCAGAGTCAGCGGTTGCCACCCCCACTGACTTTGCTGGGTGGCAGCTTGGTCTCGTCCAGCTGGTGTACGGTAGTGGGTGTCTTCGTGAGTGGAATTACTGGAGGGGACATACAGAAAACTGCGTCCAGTAATTCCAGCCACCAAGACAGCCGCGACCGTACACCAGCTAGACCAGACCCAGCTGTCACACAGCTCGGCCACCAAGAACTGGCTAATTAATTAAAGTTTTGGAATTCCCTTTATGTTACACTATGAATTTATACTGAGTACAATCTTTTTTACTTATTTAGCAGTTTGAAAGTATTTGTGAGTGATATTCTTTGTGAAACATGTAGATTTATAAAGATAGACAAGTTTGAGACACTAGTGGAGGACTGTGTGTCAGGTGTAACATGTTACTGTGTGTGAATGAATATAATGCTTACGTGTTATTGTGTATGGGTGTTATATGTACGTGTTCTTGTGTCCTGAAAACACTAACAAATTTATAATAACCTCTGTTTCTGGAGTTTCGTAAATTAATAAATGGGTAAATCTTTACCGTCTTTCTTGTATATTATAACTTAATTCAACACTTTAGCTTCCAAAACATTGCCCAAGATTAAATACATTTTTAACTCTAGTAACGTCTTTTAAATATCTTTTGCAAACCTATATATATATATATATATAATATATATATTATATAATATATATATATATATATATTATATATATATATATATATATATATATATATATATAATATATATATATATATATATATAAAGTACTCTTAACTTATGTACTTCAGTATTTATACATGATCCACATATTACCTTCCCTTTCTGAATTCACACTCTTCTTTGTCTTTACCATCACTTCATCCATCATATTTCTGACACACACTTTACCTGGTCTGCTCAACACTCTTATTACATTATAATTATTATATTCTTTAAAGCTTTTTACCTATTTCTTCTGTTATAAACATTATGAACAAAGTCATGAACTATTATAGTACTTCATTCCAACTGCGTCACACATTTCAAATTTTGACAGTAGAGTCAGCCAGGCTGACAGCAGAGTCACCCAGGCTGACAGCTGTAGCACGGAACTGTGCTCTTTTTTACAGTAAATTATTATTTAGTTCATACAAGTTTACTACTGATGTTTACTTTTCACTTTCATCTACACATACACATCACTGCATATACCATGCTACGAACACAAACAAACTTATGGTAAAAACAAAGGAGATATTCTTATAAATCATTTTAATAAACATTTAGTTTCAGAATTAATTATTAAATAATTCTCCCAGTTTTCACATATACACTTCTCTCACCTCTTCAATAATGACATGAAAAACATTCACCACAACAGATGGAAAAAAAAACTCGGTGATGAAAATAAAAACTGTCAACTTGGATGATTTGATTTCTTGACAATAAGAATTTTGGTGGTGGCTGCCACAACCTGGCCAGTACGACGCCACAAACTGGCCAGTACGACGCCACAAACTGGCCAGTACGACGCCACAACCTGGCAAGTACGACGCCACAACCTGGACAGTACGACTGTGTGTTAATGTCTCCCATACTGTTATGTACTGTGATATGTGAATGTTAAAATATTGAACACTGAATGTTGTGGTGCACTATTTTGCAGATATATATAGCACACTGAATGTTGTGGTGCACTATGTTGCAGAGATATATGGCACAAAGTAAGTAATGAAAAAAGACACAATTGTAGAAAGGAACTATTGAATGAAGAAGTTTGTTTCACAGGTGAAAGTTACTCTCTGTTGTTATATGCTTTTTTCACCTCCATCGTTGTGTTGTGAATAAAGTCTGATATACCAGAGTTAATAATACTGTATGTAACCTGTCTGGTAAATATCTGATAGAAGACTTATTGATAAGATTCATTTCTTAGGATTCTGTTGGTAGGATACAAGTGTATAAGACTGGATGATAATGGAAGAATACTACTGGAAGGATTGTTACCAGAAGACTATTGGTAGAAGACCTCTGGTAGGTTTCTGCTGGAAATAGTGCTGGTCGAAGACCTCTTGTAGGTTTCTGTTGCAAATAGTGTTGGTAGAAGACCTCTGGTAGGTTTCTGTTGGGAATAGAGCGCTGGTAGAAGACCTCTAGTAAGTTTCTGCTGGAAATAGAGTGCTGGTAGAAGACCTCTGGTAGGTTTCTGCTGGAAATAGTGTGCTGGTAGAAGACATCTGGTAGGTTTCTGTTGGCAAGACTATGTTGGTAAAGACTTTAGGTAGCGACTTGCTTGTTACTTATAAGATGAATCAAGTCTACTGGTATTTTGGAATACATAAAATAATATAGTAACACACAAAACAATTAAGTAACTCATAAAACAGTGTAACAATAAAACAGTAAAGTGACACATAAAACATTATAGTAAGAGTTAAAACAGTAAATTGAGACATAAAAGAGTATAGTGACACATGAAACATTAGATTATAGTTAAAGCAGTAAATTCAGACATGAAACAGTATAGTGACACATAAAAAAGTACAAAAACACATAAAATAGCATTTAACATAAAACAGCAGAGAAGTCAATAAAAATATCAATGTTACAACACAGAAGACCAGTACAGTACAATAACACAGAAGACCAGTACAGTACAATAACACAGAAGACCAGTACAGTACAATAACACAGAAGACCATTACAGTACAATAACACAGAAGACCAGTACAGTACAATAACACAGAAGACCATTACAGTACAATAACACAGAAGACCAGTACAGTACAATAACACAGAAGACCAGTACAGTACAATAACACAGAAGACCAGTACAGTACAATAACACACAAGACCAGTACAGTACAATAACACAGAAGACCAGTACAATACAATAACACAGAAGACCAGTACAGTACAGTAACACAGAAGACCAGTACAGTACAATAACACAGAAGACCAGTACAGTACAATAACACAGAAGACCAGTACAGTACAATAACACAGAAGACCAGTACAGTACAATAACACAGAAGACCAGTACAATACAATAACACAGAAGACCAGTACAGTACAATAACACAGAAGACCAGTACAATACAATAACACAGAAGACCAGTACAGTACAATAACACAGAAGACCAGTACAGTACAGTAACACAGAAGACCAGTACAGTACAATAACACAGAAGACCAGTACAGTACAGTAACACAGAAGACCAGTCCTAGATTCCGCCTACTTTCCTCAGTAGAGGAAGATGGAGGAGACTCCTCCCCTACATCTGTACTGTGGGTGGAGGTAGTGGTGGGAGTCCTTTCCTCCTCTTTCCCCTCGCTACCGGCGCCATAAAATAAAATTTTTTGCTATTCTTCTTGCCCTTGTGTTTATGTGATGGTTATTTCATGGTTATTGGCTCATTCATTAGATTCTAAACACATCTGCATCTCAATTTCCAGCTGTATTTTCAACATAGTAATATTTGTGTAGTGTATAATAAGAGGCAGTTATAATACAAAGTAATTTTAGAGTTGTAACTTAAAAAGTCTTGGTGGTACTTTAATGAGGAGACAGAAAGAGGCAGCAGTAGCAGGTGAGAGAGAGTCGACATAATTAATTAACAGACTGAAAGACAGAGGGAGGGAGGCACTAGTTAGTAGAAGCAACAATAAGAGGCAGCCAGCAGATACAAATATAAATTTAATTGATTCAACATCAGGTGGTCAGTTTAACTTACCTGGACAAGAGATAGAATTCCGGCAGAGAGAGGAGGGGGGGGGAGGAGACTTACAAGACTTATAAAGAATTACAAAAATACTAAAGCCTAATTCATACCTATTATCCTACCTACCTACCTCTCTGTCTCTGTCTCTGTCTCTTTCTCTCTCTCTCTCTCTCTCTCTCTCCCTACCTCTCCTTATAACGAGAAGAATTACGAAGATGTTAAAAGCCTCCCCAACCTACCTTCCTACCTGCTGTCCTACCTTCATCCCTCTCTCTCTCCCTACCTTCCTACAGAAAACAATTTCAAAGTTACTTAAAGGCTCCTCAATGCCTACCTTCCTACCTCCCTCCCGCTCTCTCCCTCCCTAGCTCTCTCTCTTCCTTCCTATCCCAAGAATTACAATGATACTAAATAAATCCGGAATACTACCTGCCATCCTACGTCCCTCGCTACCTCCCTCCCTACCTACCTACTCCTCCCTCCCTACCTACCTACCTTCCTCCCTACCTACCTCCTCCCCTACCTACAAGTATTATAAAAATGTTAAAAGCCCAGTTCATACCTATGTTCTACCTATCTCCCTACCTTCCTCTCTTTCTGTCTCTTTCACCTCTCCCTAACCCTCCTACCTCATCTCCTCCCACTGTCTCTCTCCCCTTACACCTCTCCCTACCCTCCCACCTCCATCCCTCCTCCCACTGTCTCTCTCCCCTTACACCTCTCCCTACCCCCTACCTCCATCCCTCCTCCCCCTGTCTCTCTCCCTTACACCCCTCCCTACCCTCCTACCTCCATCCCTCCTCCCACTGCCTCTCTCCCCTTACACCTCTCCCTACCTTCCTACCTCCCTCCCTCCTCCCACTTCTCTCTCCCCTTACACCTCTCCCTACCTTCCTACCTCCATCCCCCCCTCCCACTGTCTCTCTCCCCTTACACCTCTCCCCCACCCTTTCCCACCTCCATCCCTCCCTCCCACTGTCTCTCTCCCCTTACACCTCTCCCTACCTTCCTAAACCCCCATCCCTCCCCCCCCACTGTCTCTCTCCCCTTACACCTCTCCCTACCTTCCTACCTACATCCCTCCCTCCCACTGTCTCTCTCCCCTTACACCTCTCCCTACCTTCCTACCTACATCCCTCCCTCCCACTGTCTCTCTCCCCTTACACCTCTCCCTACCTTCCTACCTCCATCCCTCCCTCCAATTGTCTCTCTCCCCTTACACCTCTCCCTACCTTCCTACCTCCATCCCTCCCTCCAATTGTCTCTCTCCCCTTTACACCCCTCCCTACCTTCCTACCTCCATCCCTCCCTCCAATTGTCTCTCTCCCTTACACCCTCCCTACCTTCCTACCTCCATCCCTCCTTCCCAGTGTCTCTCTCTACACCTCTCACTAGTTACCTACCAACAAGAATTACAAAATCTCGAAAAGCCTCCTCCGTATTTACCTTCCTACCTACCTCTACCATGCGAACTGATGATTTTAATTGCTTTATGAAAACAGGCCTTCACTTTATTAGCCCAACGCAAGACACTTTTTAACAAAAATTGGCAGAGTTTTGGATTCTAGTAATAGAAACTAGGGGGGGCAGTTAAAATCCATCTTTAAAATTTTGGGTTGGTTGATACAGTGACTGACGGGGTCAAAATAGAAGGTTCCCAATATTAAAAGCTTGGATAGTAACGGGGAAAGGTGGTGGGGGGTTATTTGCCTACATAATAAATAAATTTAAACTTAAAAACCCCAAACCCCTGATTTAAAAAAAAATTAAACGGAGATTCTATGGTTTGAAGTTTTTGCTTCAAAAGGGGCCCTAAACCCTCTTAGTGGGGAACTATTACCCCCCCTCCCCCCCATTCCCTTGCCCCGGATTTGAAAAAAATTTTCGGGGACAGAAATTTGGGAAAAAAGATTTCAATATCTTTTTTTCAGCAGCAAATAAAGGGGCTATGCAAAAGGTTTAAGAAAATTTTCAGGTTTAAATATTTACACTCCCTACTTAAATACAAAAACCCCGGATCACGCATTTTCCCAGCCACCCAAATTTGGGCCCAAAATTTACTCTGTAACCCTCCGAGAAATTGGGTCATCAGGTCAAAACCACAGGTTTTAGTGTAATTTCATCTTTTAAACGGGCACCAGGAAAATAAATGGGGATAAACGGGCCCCTACAAAGGACAATAAAAAAAAAAGGGTCAATAGAAACACATAAAAAAAACCACTGGTAAATAGGCTACACAATTGGATTTGGAAACAGGGGTTTAACAATTCCCACGGACGTAACGATGCCGGGGAAAAAAATTCAAAAAAATGTTCATTTACCATCCTTAAAAATATTGAAACCGGAAAAGGGGTTTAGGTTTTAAAACGAAAAACTGCCCCCTGGATAAATACTGAGAAATTAGAAATATAAAATTTTCAGAGCCCAGTTGTTTAAAAAGACTAAAACAGCCCCGGGGGGGATTTTGCAGCAAAATAAAACCCAAAAGGGGTGAGGAACAGAATACAGAGACTTATAAAAGGAGAAAAGGCAAAGCATTTTGCTCAAAAATTTGAAGGGGTAAAAGAAAAAAACCCCAAAAAAGCTCGGGCAAGAACTAAAACAGGGGGGGTTATGGGCCTTAATCCAGAAAGAAAAGGTCAAAACATAGTACTCCTATCGAAAAACGAAGATACCCCAAGAAAAAACTAAAGTGGAAAATTTTTTTTTAATTCCCTACTACACATCTGGCATCAACACTATTTAAAAAACAAAACGGACCTGAAATTTTTCCAAACATTTTCCCCAAAAAGGGGGTAACCCCATACATTGTCAACTATAAGGGTTTCTCATGACTTTATTCAAAAGAAACAAAGGGAAAGGTTTTAAACCCCAACTAAGAGCAGGGCCCCCTGATAACACCCCGTCTAATTTTCCTAAAAGATGGTGCTTCTGAATTCCCCCAAAGCCCCTTTATTGCTAAACTAATTTTTTTGTCCATCCCCACTAATCCCGGAACCGGAGGGGTTAAAGGAAAGGCCGGGAATTACTCCTATCTTCAAAAAAAAATAGTAGGTTGATTTTCAGCAACTTTGGGGGCCTTTATTTTCCCCCAGTTTTAATATAAAAAATTTCCCTAGAGAGGGCGGTTTATGTCAAGTATTTAAATTTCCCTTTAAGGGAAAAACAAAAATTCCCCCATAGCTACAACAGGTTTTAAAGAAGATTTATTTCCAACCGACCCCTCCCAAATTAATCTGTTGTTTAAACATGAGAACTGAAATTTGGGGGGAATCTCATAGCATGGTAACCAAACACCTGAAAACCCCACAATAAAAATTATGTATTGAGTTTTTTTGGCCTTACCTGCCGTGTTTATTAAATTTTAAAAAACATTAATAAAAATGGAAACCTTAAAACCCCCGGTAAGCCCGGGGCAAGTCGCCCAAAACCACACCGGGGCCCTGCAAAAATCGAAGGTTCCCTGGGGGTGTTTGGGGGAAAATTTTTAAAACGTGGGCTGCAAAAAAACAATTTTGAAAAAATTTAAAATTACCCCAAAAAGGTTGTTAAAATTTGTCCAAGAATTTTTCACAATGATTTTACAAAAATTTTAACTTCCCTTGTTTTGGAACTAAAATTTTTCCAAACACCTTCGCCGTTTATGGTTGTTTAAACAAATTCCTTTGGTGACTCGAATTGCAAAACCCCCGGAACACAAGTTCAACAATTTTCTTTTTTTTAACTGACTAAGGGCTAACACTTCCCAGTTTTTGGTTTTTGGGAACTTTTTAAACTGAAGTTGTTTTTTGGGATTCCAGTGTCTTTGTTGGGAAAGCAAGTTTAAAATTTTCCCAAAAGGTTGCCCCAATTGGTTTTAAACCCAAAGAACAAAAAAAAAATACCTTTCCAAAATTTTATTGTTTTTGGGGAACCTTTTCCAATAAAGCCAAGCAGGTTTTTTTTTTGGGTTTTACCTCCCCAAAAATGTCCACTTTTTAAGGTAAAAGTGGGGGGGACCTAATTGCTCCACCCAAAAAACCCCCCGCCAAAAAAAAAACGTGCCAACCCCTTTGAAAACCCCGGGCCCATTTCATGGCAAAAAAATTTGGGGATTTTTTTCCTTTTTAAGCGTAAAAAAAAGGTCCCCCTTTTTTACCCTAGGGTAAATAAAGGGGGCCCGGGGGGGTTTTCCCCCTTAAATTTTCCCGGGGGCCGGGGGGTTTTGGGGGTAACTTTCTTCTTTAAAAAAATTTGAACTCCCGCCACAGGCGGGTTTTTTTTTAAACCTTTACGTGGGTTTCTGGGAAAACCATTTTTGAAAATTTTAAACAAGGCCTGTTTTTATTGCCCCCACAAAAACCCCCCCCCCCCCCCTTTTCCCCCCCCCCCCCAAAACCCCAAACCCCCCCCCCCCAAAAACCCCCCCCCCCCCCCAAACCCCCCCCCCCACCCCCCCCCCCCCCCCCCCAAACCCCAATTTTTTTAACCCCCCACCCCCCCCCCCCCCCCAAACCCCCCCTTTACCCCCCCCCCTTTTCCCCCCACCTTTCCGATGATTCCTTTTGCATCAGGATATATGGTCACAATTTTTCCAAGTGGCCTTTGGGGGACCTGGGAAACCATCATTGTCGATAATCACTATGTCCCCCGGTCTTAAGGACTTTTGATTTTCGGGAACACCAGCTCCATAGAAGTGTTCTCTCAATGAGGGGGAGATAGTCTTTCCCCAAATTTTTCCCCCAGCGTTCAATAAATTTTATTAAGGGTTTAAATTTTAAATCTGATTTGCTGGGTTCGAAAAAAAGTAATCCCTTTGATTTCTTTATTTTCATGGGGGAAAACCGGGTTTTCGAGCCCTGCCATGGAGTAAATGAGATGGGTTTAACACTTCTAAATTGCCCCAGATCATCGGAAAACAAAAAGTTAGAGGCCCTGTTGTTGACTCAAATTTTCTTTTTCAGTCACAACTGTACGGAATTTTTCAAAAGTCTATTCTCTGACGAAAAGAGCCCTTCCCTTAAACAACGCTTTACAATCCCGTTTATTTTTCCCCCCATAAAATCCCCCCCCGTGCCGGGAGTTTTAGGGGAATGTATCTCCAACGACCATCTGCTTTTGGATTCAGCATCTGTTGTATTTCGGGGTTGATCAAAATCTTCTTATTTTAAGCAGCACCAGCAACAAAGTTGTTGAAATTATTAAAATAATCTTTTTGGGGGACATCCCCTTTCTGGTTTGAAAACCTTCGAATAATTTGATAAAAGTTTCAGCAGCATGTCAGTGGCTACTTCTAGTGTACTGCTCTAGTTTTTGCACAAGTGAACAAACAGAAGTCACCTTAAAAGGGAAACTTTGCCAACTTTTTTGGGTTTAAAATTATTGGTCCGGGGTTTTAATTTTCACCTTCCCCTTAAATGGGGGGGGGGGATTTTGGAACAAACCTTTTTCAAAAGGAAATTTTGGAGGGGGCCCTGGATACTGACTACTCGCATATCTTTGTGACGACAAGAAATAAAAGCCCTTTATTTGTTTTTTCACACTTTGTCGACCTTGAGGTTTTCCAGTAGGATTTTCGTATATACAAAAGGGGTGTCACTACCCCCCCTTTAAAACACTTTTAAACTGTGGGGTTTTTGCACAACCCAGTTTTTTTTTACCAATGATTTTTTGGGGGAAATTAAATTTTGGGAAATGATGGTTCTTTAGGTAGTGAAGAAAAAAATTTTTTCCCTTCCTCGACATCTTATAATTTTTTTCCTGGTCGGGGATAAAGTCCTAAAAAATTTAACCCTGGCAGGTTTCTTTGGGGATTTACCCTTGTGTTCTAAAAAATTTATATTCTGTAGAGAAAACGCCCCTTTCTGTATTGTTTCCCCTAGTATTTAAGGGGTTTTAAAAGAAATTCATAATCGGGTTAAAAATTCCCTTTAAAAATTAAAATTTTAAAAAGACAAGGCTGAAAACTTTTTAAAAATTTTTCCCCAAAAGGGATGAGAAATTTAAAGACCCCATAAATGACTTTTTCCCAGTTGGGGTCTGCGGGAAATTTACACAACTTATTTCGCTGGTTAAAGCGGGATTTTTTCTTCGGGCCCTTTAAATGTGAGTTTTTTGCTGGGGGCCATTTATTTTCATAAAGGGGAGCCAGTTTCGGTCCGGGGAAACCAAAATTTATTATCCACAAATTTCTTGAGGGGGGACCCAGGGTAAACAACTGTCAGCGGTTTTCTTTTGGGGAAAAAGACGTGGAAAAAGGAGAAAAACCCTTTGCATTTTTTTATTTCGGGCTACTCTGTTTTGTACTTTCCCCCAAAACTTCTTTATTTTTTTTTAACCACTGGAGAATTTGTTTCATTACCCCCAGATCAGGGTTTTTTTTCAAATAGTGGAGGTTTCAAGTATTTTTGTTGAGATAGACAGCAAATTTTTGGAAACCTACATAGGGGCTTTTCAGTTAAATTGTGGTACTTTTCCCTGACCTTAAAGGGGGTCTCCCCTTTCCCTTTTGGGAAAGAATTATTTGTATTTCCCTTTCAGCATTTACTCATGTAATACACCCGAAAAAAACCCTTTGGGTTTTGGACGCATCCAGAACACATTTTAATGTGTACTTTTTCCCTTTTGACCTATTTGTCGGGGAAAATTTAAATTTTGATGAAGTTTTTTAAAACCCCCCGGGATTTTTTCACCCCATGTTTGACCCCAATTTCTAGAGGCAAGTTTTTCATCCCATCCAATTTTAAATTTTCCCCCATGCATCTTGCTTTAAGCTTTTAAAACCTTTTAAAATTGGTAATTGGTGGACGAACCTAGGGGGGAATCAAAACTTTGTGATACCTCTGAAAAGAAAAACCTGCTTTAGTGGTGGACTGCATGATTTATTGTTTATCTTTTTTAGACTCAGGGGTTCTTTCCCGTGTGTTCCCAAATTTAATTTCCCCGCATATTGTTCAATCAGGAATTTCCTTTCAGGGAAAATTTTTTTGATAAGTTCCCTTAAATTTCTTTGAATTTTTTATTCCCATCCTTTGAGGCATTTTTTGCTTTTTTTCAACTCCTTGTTAGCTTCTCTGTAAAAGGGTTTCAAATCCCCCTCTTTATTCCAGTACCTTGAAAGGGTTGTCCACAAAGAAATATTCTTTAAAACTTCTTTGAAGGGAAATTTCAGAATTTTTTCAAAAGTGTATTTTTTGAGTTTTGCTTCTAATTTAAAAATGGAGAGGTTTTTGCACCAAATAATACTGATTTGAAACGAAAGTTTTTTCAGGACTTTGAGGGGTCATGTTGGGTTTTCAGGGCCAAAAAGAAACGATATAATCTCTATCTATTTTTTTTGTAACCCTTTTCTTAAGGGAAAACTTTGGAAATATCAGCCGGGTAGGCATATGGGTTTGTGCGAAATTTATAAGCCCCCGTCCCAAGCCCTTTTCAGTTATGAGGGTTCCCCGGGCATCAGGGCAGTCATTAAAACTTGCTACCCTCTTTAAATTTCACGTTTTCGCTTTCAAAATATACAAAAAACCCTAGTGGAGTGGTTTCAAATCTTTTCTTCCCCTGGTGCGGGAGATAATGACGTTTGTCTTCAACTTATTTTTCGGAAATATTTCCTCAATGAATTTTTTGTCCAAACTGTTTTTTTGATGTATTATCATAGAAGTCCCGTAACTCTGGATTCTTCCTGATCATGTTTTTTTGTCTTTCAACTGTTTCCCAAAGCCATGCATTTAATTTTTCTAAAAGGGAGATGGGGGGGGATTTTTTAGGTAACCTAACCCCCATACTTCCAAATTTTTAAAATTTTGACGGTCCAAAAATTTTGGTTTTAAGTCCCTGGGGACACCTTGTGGGGGATTTTTCTTCCCAAGCCACCCTTTAAACCCCCAAACTTACAAAAATGGCCCCATTTCCCAAAAATTAAAATTTTTTTGGGGGTTCCCTTCAAGCGGTTTTTGTTTAACTTTTTTTTAACATTTTCCAAATGAATTTTATTAAATCAGTTCTTTCCCACTTTGAGAGGGAAAAGGGACCCCATATCATGTGGCCCCCCCTGCTTTTCAAACCCCCCAAATGAACTCATGTTTTAAATTACTATATTTTGCACAAAAAAGTGATAATAATCACTTCCATGATTAAAAACAATTGGAAAAATTGTTCCCTCTGGGAAAGTCAGGGCAAAGGGTAAAATGACCCTTTGCTGGGTTTTCCCCTGCTGCAAAATGTTTCTTTTTAATTTCCCCGGATCGGAAAAGACTTAGGGAAATCATCTACTACCACAGCTTCACTGCTTTTTTCCTGTTTTTCCCAGGGCCAACATTTTTTCCCCGGGTAGGCAATGTCTGTTTTTCCAGGAATTGTGGATAAAACCAGCTATAAACTAAATGAAATTTTGGGGATAGGGGGTTTTTTAAATTTAGTTTCTGCAAAAACTTTATCTTCTTTGGAAAAGGCCTTTTTGGGGGCCTTTTATCAAATTTGTTAGCACATTGGTTTTTGTTTAAATTTTTTAATAAATCAAAATCGAGGGTATCGGGAGAGCAGGTTTTTCTTATCTCTCACATTTTAAAGCCCGTTGCTTTTTTTGACTTCCCCCCGATTCTGTGGAAGTCTTCCCGCTGTTCAGCAAAAGTATTTGGGCATAATGCTGTAAGATGCAACCCTTGCATTTAAAAAACACTTTTTCAGTGAGCATTTTTTCCCCCCTGTTTCAAACCTTAAAAACTTGATGCATCCCTTTTTAGCTGAAAGAACACGTTGTTTAGTGCCTCCTTGATGTGTATTGAATAAAAAAACTGTGGGGGGCCCAAAGTGTTCCATACAAAGTTCAATTTTGGAGTACGTTTTTTGTTTTGACGTCTGTTTACTTTTCTTTTGTAAATTCCCCAGCTTGATAAAAGCCTATATGGGGTTTTCCCCTTTTTGTGGGTTTTTTTTGGGGGTAGGTATACTCTTTTTATACTGAAATTTAAGGTTTTTTTATCCCCTGGATTTGTGGGGTTTTTTAAACTTGGGCCGTTGCTTGCTGCATGAAAAATATTGTTGTAAAAACCCTTGCTAAAATTTCCTCACAAATTAAATAGCGGGTTTTTTGAACATAATATTTAAAACGTTTCAATAGTTTTTGGTGACAACTTATTTTTGTCAATACCACTGATAAAAAAAATTTACATTGTCTTAGGTTTATATTTAGCACCAAGGGGATATGAAAACTATTGGGCTAATGTGATTCAAAAGCCTGAAAGTCTGAAAAACAATATTTTGGGGGGGCTTCAAGCTTGATATTAAATGCATGTCTAACTCTACCTTGTCAGCATTTAAAGTAATTGGGCCCGCTAAGACACGTAAGGCTTTTGGGTAAATTAAACCCTTTTAAACCCCCGGAAATGACTTAAACAGTTCATTGGGTTCTCCTTCCCAAAACTTTTTAAGGGAATTGAAAATTAGCCCCAAACTCATCTATGTCAGTTCTTTAATTTTTATGGGTTGAAAAACCCCCTAATGAATTCTTCATAAAATGACCTTGGAAAAAAGGTAAAAGACAATGTAGGTAAGGGGGGGTAAATTTGGGGCACTTGTTGTTTTTACAGGGGTAAAAAGGTGGGTTTCCCACTAGTTATAGTAGGTCCCCTGTGAAGAGTTTTACGGCAGATAGCCTTTTCTCCTGGCCCCCTTAATTTTTTGATCACTAAAAAGGGGATCCAAAAAAATTTTTAATTTCATCCCAAGGGGGTGGGGTCTGTTTCAAGAAATTTATTTTTCCCTAAAAGGGGGTTTTAGTTAATTTTAAAATTTTTCCCTTCGTTGTGTAAAAATTTTAAACTTGACCCCAAGATCATCAAATCTAGGTTTTTATCTTGAGTTAAAAACCCCAGACAGACTGAAAATTTAATTTTTTAATTGTGTAATCTTTGTCGTAAAGATTGAAAATGAGTTTTTAAAAAAAGCCATTTTTTAAAGGTAAAAATGAAAAATTTGCACCACACTTAAAATGTTTTATAAAAAAACTGTTTCTGCTATAGACATGATTTTTGGGTTTGCTTAAAGCAGCAATAATCGAGTCGACACTTTCTGGGCCCACAAGCTTAACCTCAGGGTCAATGACCCTGAAGGGGTCAGGGTTTCATTCCTTTGGTTTGTTTAAAGGCTTAAAAGTTTGCTGTGTTTAGCCTGCCCATGTGGAAATTTAAACGTAATTTAAAGATGTTATTTCACTTTTATTTATATTTAAATAAAAAATGTCCCCTGTTTTTAATGTAATCAAAACGTGAATATTACTTAAATATATAAATTTTACTGTTAATATATATTTGAAAGTTTTTCACTTTAAAATAAAAGTTCCTTTTAAAATAACAGGTTGATTATAAGAAACAAACTTTAACACAACTTGTCTCTTAATTTTTGTCTATAAACATTATAAACCCCTATGTGTATATATACAATCAGCAAACAACATTTCTTGTGTTGTCTTAATCAGCGATTTCTCCAGATTTTGGGGCAGTTGATGGAGGGTGCAGGATACCCTCCCCCCTTTTTCTTGTTGGGTGAGTCCCCACTTCCCCTTTTCGTTGGGGGGGAACGCTTTTTTGAGCGCCCTTTTTTTTTGGGGTCCCATTCTCTGTGATTTATCTGGAGGGGGCTCAATTTTTATGATTTTTTATTGTAAAACACAGTTTTACAGGTTTTTTTTTCGAAGACCTTGGCCCCAAGGTTATTTTAACCCCTGTGTTAAAAACATATTTGGGGCCACAGTGGGGGTCTTTATCCCGGTTTTGAGCATGACCAAAACTCTGTTTAGGGAAATTTTTTCCCTTTCTGCCGTGTTTTTTTATGACTATATAAAAATGAAAACTAGCTGTAAAGACAGCAAGTCGTCTACACAGCCGCCCCCGCAGACGAGGGCTAGATGCGGGCCCCAAACCCCTCACAACTGTGGGCTGCAAGAGATTTCAATTTGTAAGTATAAAATTCCCCTAGGGGGGGGGTTTGTCAGCATATTTCAAATTTGATGTTGGGTGACGAAAAATTTTTTTGGACTCAAAATCCCCACCTTAACCCGCCGTTTAAATTTGGTTGATTACAAACTCCCTTTTGACTCAAGAATTGCGCAACCCCCCCGATCTACAAGAAATTGTAACATACCCCTTTCTCTTTGTAACGTGAGGGTAGGGGGTTTTTCCAAAACCTTTGACAGTTTTCGGGACTTGATAAACTAAAGTGTCCTTGGATGCCCCCGTCGTTTTATTGTCTAGGGGGCCCCCATTTTACACTATTTTTCCCCAAAAATTTGTCTTTATTGTTCCAATTTTATCCCCAAGAGAAGCTGATCACAATTTCCCCATGTTTATTTTTTGTTTTGTGAGGGCAAATTTATTTACACTAACGCACAGATCAGTGTTCCCTTTTTTTGGTTATCCCGGCCCTCGTGTCCCTCTAGTAAGTCAAAATAGTCCCCGCCCGGGGGCTTACCCTTTCCTCCATGCCGTCACTCCCCCGCACAAAAAAAAAAAAGCTGCCTTTGTACCCTTTCATCCTTTTCACCTCCTCGATGAAAACAAAGCGGGAAAGTTGGGTTTTTTGCTGTCTTAAGCGTAGACAACAATGTACACTATTTTTTAAATATGGTAATAAAATGGGGGCCCGGGTTTTTCCCTTTAAATTTTCCTGCTAAGTAAGAATGAAATGTCTCTTTTTAAAAAAACAAATTGCCAAAAAACCGCTGCAAAGGGGCCGAGGTCATTTTACTACGTGGGATAAAATCTGTGATCAATTAAACCCCTCCCAGCAGTAAACAAGGGCGCTCCCCCCCTTTGAAATGGCCCCCCAGGGCTTAAAAGGGGTGAAGGGGGGGTTAAGGGGGGTGATAAACCCCCCCCCTGGAGAAAATTTCCCCCACATTAGTTAAAAAACTTCAAAACTTCCCTTTAGGTTTTTGTTTGACTGGTTTAATTTTTACCCTTTGCAAACAGGAGGCAAATTGTCAGAAATCAGCAAAACAGAAAAAACCCGAACCCCTACCGAAAGCAGGGGGTTATGGTTCCCCAAAAGGTTTGGGGAAAATTTTTGGGGGCCCCAATTTGGGATTTTTTATTAAACGGGCATGCCTTCAGTGTCAAAATCCAAACTCCCAATGTAAGCAAGGACAGTGCTCTGTTTTGTCAGGAAAAACCCCAAAAATACAGCTAGTGTAAAAACACTTTGGGGCTGGAGTCCCGCAGCAAATGGGTTTAGGGACAACAAACCTCGTTACAAAAACCCCCGGGAAAAGAAGCCATTCTCTTTGGCAAAAAAAACAAACTGAGAGGGGGAAATTAAAATTTTAATTTTTCCAAATCAATTGGGAAAACCCCCCCCCCTTCCGTTTCCTATTTTGGGTATCTAGGAATCCCCCTTTTGGGCCATGCATGTCGGGGAAATTTATAGGGAACAGTGTAGTAAAGAAAACGAATGTTTTAACTGAATTTCCCTCTATAGGGCCCGGGACAGTGTCCCACCTACTGAGGCTTGCAGGCCCTATGTCTAGCCCTTAAAACAACGTCAAATGGATTTAAACTTTTCTTCTTTGGGACTCACCTTGAAAAAAAAAAATGAAGGATAGACGCAAATCACCCATAACAAAATGGGAAGATTTAAACCTGGGGCCCCGGGCCCAAGAGAGCATGGAGGCCAGGATGAATTACAAAAATTGGATATGCGATTTTTGAAGACAGAGTAAAACAACCTTTAAGCAAATCTGTTTATAAAATTTTCTCACAGAAACTAGAATATCTTGCTACCAATTTTGTCAAGGTTGGGGGTCTAAATTTTAACCCTAGCCTGGGGAGCACAAATTTGGTGTTTTTGTTTTGTTTTTTGGGTTTTTAAAAATTTTTGTTTTCTTGTGGGGAAAACTTGTGTGTAAACGGGAATATCTTGTGGTAATATCTTTTGTGTAATTCTTGTGTGTAATATCTTGTGTGTAATTCTTTATGTAAATCTTTTTTTTAATATCCCTTTTGGGGTAATTCTTGTATGTAATATTTGTATTAAATTTTGTGTGTAATTTCTTGTGTGTAATATCTTGTGTGTAATATTTGTGTGTAATATCTTGTGTGAATTCTTCCCTACCACCCACGCCCTGGGGGGTAGGGGGTAGTGAAAATATTTCACCCCCATGGTGGGAGGTGGTATGAAGTATTACACACCCTAGGTGGGTGGTAGTGAAGATATTACAAACCCCTGGTGTGGGTGGTAATGAAATTACCACCCATGGTGTGGGTGGGATGAAGATATTACACACCCCCTTGTGTGGGTTTGGAAAAAGGGTTACACACACACACACACCATGGTGAGGGGTGGTTAGTGAAGGATTACAACACATGGTGTGGGGGTTAGTGAAGAGATTACACACAAACACCAAAAAACACACACACACCCAGGTGGGGTGTAGTGAAGAGATTACCACCAAACAACCGGATTTTGGGGGTAGGAAAAGATTACCACAAAGGTGTGGGTGGTGGAAAAATTAAACCC
>NC_069477.1:28193943-28266841 GCF_026875155.1 Cherax quadricarinatus | reverse complement strand
GGAAAAAATAATGGTTGTTGAGGCAAACCTTGGGGAAGTAAGGAAAAGGAGAATATCTGAGGGACACAGATGGACTCCTGGACACAAGGACCTGGGAAAGACGAGGATACTGGTTGTTGAGGCAGACCTTGGGGAAGTGAGGAAAGGAGATATATCTGAGGGGACACAGATGGACTCCTGGACACATGGACCTGGGAAAGACGAGGATACTGGTTGTTGAGGCAAACCTTGGGGAAGTGAGGAAAGGAGAATATCTGAGGGGACACAGATGGACTCCTGGACACATGGACCTGGGAAAGACGAGGATAATGGTTGTTGAGGCAAACCTTGGGGAAGTGAGGAAATGAGAATATCTGAGAGGACACAGATAGACTCCTGGACACATGGACCTGGGAAAGACGAGGATACTGGTTGTTGAGGCAGACCTTGGGGAAGTGAGGAAAGGAGAATATCTGAGGGGACACAGATGGACTCCTGGACACATGGACCTGGGGAAAACTTCAAAAACACAGTAAGTGGGTGGGTGGACCTTAAAGACGAACCACTGGCCTCCACGTGGCAAGGTCTGGTAACTCAGAAATAACTCTGAGGCTGACAGTGGTCGCAAATAATAATAATGACAATTTCGATTTCTTATAAACTGACATGTGATTATTTTACATTTTGGGAGACATTAAATTTACCTGAAACAAGGATTTTTACCAGTCTTCTGATAACAGATGGATGTTCTCTCACACAGGACACTCCATGCTTCGAGCTCGACCTAGTTTGTCAGTAAAGTAAAACATATAATTTAAAGGAATCAGTGTAAGATCAGATCTTTTCACATTTTTTTTCCCATCTCTGTGTTTCTAATTATAGTTAGTTTTCCCAGTGTTGCCTTTCCACTTGTCAACAACTACAAGGTGGCCACAACTTGACTAAGATAACATTATAATTGTCATCGAAAGATGTTGGTAGCATGGTGTTTGTTGTGATGTTTATGTTGGTAGCATGGTGTTTGTTGTGATGTTTATGTTGGTAGCATGGTGTTTGTTAGTGATGTTTATGTTGGTAGCATGGTGTTTGTTGTGATGTTTATGTTGGTAGCATGGTGTTTGTAGTGATGTTTATGTTGGTAGCATGGTGTTTGTAGTGATGTTTATGTTGGTAGCATGGTGTTTATAGTGATGTTTATGTTGGTAGCATGGTGTTTGTTGTGATGTTTATGTTGGTAGCATGGTGTTTGTTGTGATGTTTATGTTGGTAGCATGGTGTTTGTAGTGATGTTTATGTTGGTAGCATGGTGTTTGTAGTGATGTTTATGTTGGTAGCATGGTGTTTATAGTGATGTTTATGTTGGTAGCATGGTGTTTGTTGTGATGCTTATGTTGGTAGCATGGTGTTTGTTGTGATGTTTATGTTGGTAGCATGGTGTTTGTAGTGATGTTTATGTTGGTAGCATGGTGTTTGTAGTGATGTTTATATTGGTAGCATGGTGTTTGTTGTTATGTTGGTAGCATGGTGTTTGTAGTGATGTTTATGTTGGTAGCATGGTGTTTATAGTGATGTTTATGTTGGTAGCATGGTGTTTGTTGTGATGCTTATGTTGGTAGCATGGTGTTTGTAGTGATGTTTATGTTGGTAGCATGGTGTTTGTAGTGATGTTTATGTTGGTAGCATGGTGTTTGTAGTGATGTTTATGTTGGTAGCATGGTGTTTGTAGTGATGTTTATGTTGGTAGCATGGTGTTTGTAGTGATGTTTATGTTGGTAGCATGGTGTTTGTAGTGATGTTTATGTTGGTAGCATGGTGTTTGTAGTGATGTTTATGTTGGTAGCATGGTGTTTATAGTGATGTTTATGTTGGTAGCATGGTGTTTGTAGTGATGTTTATGATGGTAGCATGGTGTTTGTAGTGATGTTTATGTTGTAGCATGGTGTTTGTAGTGATGTTTATGTTGGTAGCATGGTGTTTGTAGTGATGTTTATGTTGGTAGCATGGTGTTTGTAGTGATGTTTATGTTGGTAGCATGGTGTTTGTAGTGATGTTTATGATGGTAGCATGGTGTTTGATGTGATGTTTATGTTGGTAGCATGGTGTTTGTAGTGATGTTTATGTTGGTAGCATGGTGTTTGTAGTGATGTTTATGTTGGTAGCATGGTGTTTATAGTGATGTTTATGTGGTAGCATGGTGTTTGTAGTGATGTTTATGTTGGTAGCATGGTGTTTGTTGTGATGTTTATGTTGGTAGCATGGTGTTTGTAGTGATGTTTATGTTGGTAGCATGGTGTTTGTTGTGATGTTTATGTTGGTAGCATGGTGTTTGTAGTGATGTTTATGTTGGTAGCATGGTGTTTTGTAGTGATGTTTATGTTGGTAGCATGGTGTTTATAGTGATGTTTATGTTGGTAGCATGGTGTTTGTTGTGATGCTTATGTTGGTAGCATGGTGTTTGTAGTGATGTTTATGTTGGTAGCATGGTGTTTGTAGTGATGTTTATGTTGGTAGCATGGTGTTTGTAGTGATGTTTATGTTGGTAGCATGGTGTTTGTTGTGATGTTTATGTTGGTAGCATGGTGTTTGTAGTGATGTTTATGTTGGTAGCATGGTGTTTGTAGTGATGTTTATGTTGGTAGCATGGTGTTTGTAGTGATGTTTATGTTGGTAGCATGGTGTTTATAGTGATGTTTATGTTGGTAGCATGGTGTTTGTAGTGATGTTTATGATGGTAGCATGGTGTTTGTAGTGATGTTTATGTTGGTAGCATGGTGTTTGTAGTGATGTTTATGTTGGTAGCATGGTGTTTTGTAGTGATGTTTATGTTGGTAGCATGGTGTTTGTAGTGATGTTTATGTTGGTAGCATGGTGTTTGTAGTGATGTTTATGATGGTAGCATGGTGTTTGATGTGATGTTTATGTTGGTAGCATGGTGTTTGTAGTGATGTTTATGTTGGTAGCATGGTGTTTGTTGTGATGTTTATGTTGGTAGCATGGTGTTTATAGTGATGTTTATGTTGGTAGCATGGTGTTTGTAGTGATGTTTATGTTGGTAGCATGGTGTTTGTTGTGATGTTTATGTTGGTAGCATGGTGTTTGTAGTGATGTTTATGTTGGTAGCATGGTGTTTGTTGTGATGTTTATGTTGGTAGCATGGTGTTTTGTAGTGATGTTTATGTTGGTAGCATGGTGTTTGTAGTGATGTTTATGTTGGTAGCATGGTGTTTGTTGTGATGCTTATGTTGGTAGCATGGTGTTTGTTGTGATGTTTATGTTGGTAGCATGGTGTTTGTAGTGATGTTTATGTTGGTAGCATGGTGTTTGTAGTGATGTTTATGTTGGTAGCATGGTGTTGTAGTGATGTTTATGTTGGTAGCATGGTGTTTGTAGTGATGTTTATGTTGGTAGCATGGTGTTTGTAGTGATGTTTATGTTGGTAGCATGGTGTTTATAGTGATGTTTATGTTGGTAGCATGGTGTTTGTTGTGATGTTTATGTTGGTAGCATGGTGTTTGTAGTGATGTTTATGTTGGTAGCATGGTGTTTGTAGTGATGTTTATGTTGGTAGCATGGTGCTTGTAGTTATGTTTATGTTGGCAGCATGGTGTTTGTAGTGATGTTTATGTTGGTAGCATGGTGTTTGTAGTGATGTTTATGTGTAGATGAAAGTGAAAAGTAAACATCAGAAGAAAACTTGTATGAACTACATAATAATTCACAATAAAGAAGAGCACAGTTCCGTGGTACAGCTGTCAGCCTGGCTGACTCTGCTGTCAGCCTGTCTGACTCTGCTGTCAGCCTGCATGACTCTGCTGTCAGCCTGGCTGACTCTGCTGTCAGCCTGTCTGACTCTGCTGTCAGCCTGTCTGACTCTGCTGTCAGCCTGGCTGACTCTGCTGTCCACAGAGTTAGCCAGTGAGTATAAAAGAAATGAGACAATAGGAAGATCAAAACTGGGAAATTTAGAATGCTTTAAGTTTGAAGTTTGTGAGGCAGTTGTAACAAAGTACTGGAATAGTTAATGGTTTTATCCATAATGTTATAAAAGAAGAAAAGGGTAAAAATCTTTAAAGAATGTAATAATTATAACGGAATAAGACTGTTGAGCAGACCAGGTAAAGTGTGTGTCAGAAATATGATGGATGAAGTGATGGAAAAGACAAAATATGCGTACCAAAGAAGAGTGTGAACTCGAAAGGGAAGGTAATATATACATCATGGATAAACAATGAAATACACAAGTGAAGAACACTTATATAAAGGGAAGCAACACTTAGGTGGATTTATAGGTTTGATAAAAATATATGAAAGATGTTACTAGAGTTAAAAATATATTTAATCTTAGCGAATGTTTTGATTAAATTATAATATGCAAGAAAGACGGTAAAGATTTACCCAAAAACCTGCGTCTTAGATAAAGTTCTGTGATGTCACCTGAGGTCATAAAGACGTGTGATGTCACTGTACTTTGCTCAGAAGACAATATATACTAAGAAAGCCATCATGTAAACCAGGTGTGACTGTAAACACAACTCAATTAACATACTATATTAAAACTCAGTACACACCACACACACACACACACACACACATATATATAATATATATATATATATATATATATATATATATATATATATATATATATATATATATATATATATATATATATTTTATTTATTTATATATATATATATATATATGCGCGCATGTATGTAAATATCTGACTTTCAAATTTATTTACGAAACACCAGAAGCATATTATTATTTTGTAACAGTTTTCATGGAGGAGATTTAGAGATTCGCATTTGATACTCATTCATACATAATAACATGTACACATGACTTAAGAAATCGTAATGACACGATTGCAAATAAACCATACCCCCGGCCGGGATTGAACCCGCGGTCATAGAGTCTCAAAACTCCAGCCCGTCGCGTTAGCCACTAGACCAGCTATCGTGCCATTACGATTTCTTAAGTCATGTTGACGGCAGTGAAGGGACTTGAGCTAGAGTTCGTCACGGCCACGCTAGCTGGAGATTCGTCTGTAAAAACTTGCATTTGTGGTCACAGAGGTGCCTGTGCTAACTTTCCTATGGTGTAGAAATATACCTAGTTGGATGAATCTTATTGTGGCTAGCTGGTCTAGTGGCTAACGCGACGGGCTGGAGTTTTGAGACTCTATGACCGCGGGTTCAATCCCGGCCGGGGGTATGGTTTATTTGCAATCGTGTCATTACGATTTCTTAAGTCATGTTGACGGCAGTGAAGGTACTTGAGCTAGAGTTCGTCACGGCCACGCTAGCTGGAGATTCGTCTGTAAAAACTTGCATTTGTGGTCACAGAGGTGCCTGTGCTAACTTTCCTATGGTGTAGAAATATACCTAGTTGGATGAATCTTATTGTGGCTAGCTGGTCTAGTGGCTAACGCGACGGGCTGGAGTTTTGAGACTCTATGACCGCGGGTTCAATCCCGGCCGGGGGTATGGTTTATTTGCAATCGTGTCATTACGATTTCTTAAGTCATGTTGACGGCAGTGAAGGTACTTGAGCTAGAGTTCGTCACGGCCACGCTAGCTGGAGATTCGTCTGTAAAAACTTGCATTTGTGGTCACAGAGGTGCCTGTGCTAACTTTCCTATGGTGTAGAAATATACCTAGTTGGATGAATCTTATTGTGGCTAGCTGGTCTAGTGGCTAACGCGACGGGCTGGAGTTTTGAGACTCTATGACCGCGGGTTCAATCCCGGCCGGGGGTATGGTTTATTTGCAATCGTGTCTTACGATTTTTAAGTCATGTTGACGGCAGTGAAGGTACTTGAGCTAGAGTTCGTCACGGCCACGCTAGCTGGAGATTCGTCTGTAAAAACTTGCATTTGTGGTCACAGAGGTGCCTGTGCTAACTTTCCTATGGTGTAGAAATATACCTAGTTGGATGAATCTTATTGTGGCTAGCTGGTCTAGTGGCTAACGCGACGGGCTGGAGTTTTGAGACTCTATGACCGCGGGTTCAATCCCGGCCGGGGGGTATGGTTTATTTGCAATCGTGTCATTACGATTTCTTAAGTCATGTTGACGGCAGTGAAGGTACTTGAGCTAGAGTTCGTCACGGCCACGCTAGCTGGAGATTCGTCTGTAAAAACTTGCATTTGTGGTCACAGAGGTGCCTGTGCTAACTTTCCTATGGTGTAGAAATATACCTAGTTGGATGAATCTTATTGTGGCTAGCTGGTCTAGTGGCTAACGCGACGGGCTGGAGTTTTGAGACTCTATGACCGCGGGTTCAATCCCGGTCGGGGGTATGGTTTAACATGTACACATGACATTCGTCAACACACAAGAACACGTACACATGACACCCATATACAATAACACGTAGGCATTACATTCATTAATACATAATAACATGTTACACATGACACAGGCCTCCACCAGTGTCTCAAACATGTCCATCTTTATATATTTACAATTTTCACAAAGAATGTAGCTCACAAATACATTTAAACTGCTTAATAAGTAAAAAAAAAACTTGTTCTCGGTATAAATTCATAGTGTAACATAAAAGGAATTCCAAAATTGTAATTAATTAGCCTCTCATGGGTGGCCGAGCTGTGTACGAGCTTCGTCTCGTCCAGCTGACCTGCGATCTGGGCTGTCTTGGTGGGTGTAAATACTGGACGCAGATTTGTGTGTGTCCCCTCCAGTTATTCCAGCCACCTGGACAGTCTCTACCGTAGACAAGCTAGACAAGACCAAGTTTCCATGCAGCGAGGTCACTGAGGGTGGCAACCGCTGGCTCTGGGAAATTGGGGAAGGGAGTCCACCTCAGGTGACACTAGTGGACTCCTGGAGACACTGATTCGGGGAAGGCACCGCTGACCTTAGGAAAGTGGGGAAGGGGAGACATCCGGGAGCGAACGCATGGATTCCTGGATACATGAACTAGGGGAAGGTTGTTGTTGAGGCTGACCTTGGGTAAGTGGGGAAGGGGAGACATCCGGGAGCGAACGGATGGATTCCTGGAACCATGAACCTGGGGAAAGCATGAATACATGTAGCTGAGGCTGACCTTGGGAAAGTGTGGAAGGGAAGACATCCGGCGGTAGACAGATCGATTCCTGCATACATGAACCTGGGGAAGGCAAGAGTACCGCTGACTTTGGGGAAGTGGGGAAGGGAGTCCACCTGAGGTGACACCAAGTGGACTCCTGGAGACACTAATCCGGGGAAGGCACTGACCTAACTCGCTGACCTTAGGTAAGTGGGGAAGGGAAGAAATCCGGGAGCGAACGGATGGATTCCTGGATACACGAACTTGGGGAAGGTTGTTGTTGAGGCTGGCCTTAGGTAATTGGGGAAGGCGAGACATCCGGGAGCGAACGGATGGATTCCTGAATACATGAACCTGGGGACGGCAAGAATACAGGTTGGTGAGGCTGAACTTAGGGAAGTGAGGAAGGGGAAACATCCGGCGGCGGACGGATGAATTCCTGGATACATAACCCTAGGAACGGCTGAGGCTGGAAGGCAGAGATAAGAGGCGAGGCTGACCTTAGGGAAGTGAAGAAGGGAAGACATCCGGGGGGGCCACGGATGGATTCCTGGACACATGAACCTGGGGAAGGCGAGGGTGGGGGACCTTAAAGACGAACCACTGGCCTCCACGTGGCAAGGTCTGGTAACTCAGAGATAACTCTGAGGCTGACAGTGGTCGCTAATAATAATTTTATGATTATTATTATTATTATTGCTATTATAATTCAAGATTTGGATTCAAAAGCGTCTACCACGGTGGTGTTATTGCCACTCCAGCCTCCCTGACAGTAGCCACGGTGGTGTAATTCCCACTCCAGCCTCCCTGACAGTAGCCACGGTGGTGTTATTCCCACTCCAGCCTCCCTGACAGTAGCCACGGTGGTGTTATTCCTACTCCAGCCTTCCTGACAGTAGCCACGGTGGTGTTATTCCCACTCCAGTCTCCCTGACAGTAGCCATGGTGTTGTTATTCCCACTCCAGCCTCCCTGACAGTAGTTACGGTGGTGTTATTCCCGCTCCAGCCTCCCTGACAGTAGCCACGGTGGTGTTATTCCCACTCCAGCCTCCCTGACAGTAGCCACGGTGGTGTTATTCCCACTCCAGCCTCCCTGACAGTAGCATCGGTGGTGTTATTCCTACTCCAGCCTTCCTGACAGTAGCATCGGTGGTGTTATTCCCACTCCAGCCTCCCTGACAGTAGCCACGGTTGTGTTATTCCCACTCCAGCCTCCCTGACAGTAGTTATGTTAGTGTTATTCCCGCTCCAGCCTCCCTGACAGTAGCCACGGTCGTGTTATTCCCACTCCAGCCTCCCTGACAGTAGCCACGGTGGTGTTATTCCCACTCCAGCCTCCCTGACAGAAGCATCGGTATTGTTATTCCTACTCCAGCCTCCCTGACAGTAGTATCGGTGGTGTTATTCCCACTCCAGCCTCCCTGACGGTAGCATCGGTGTTGTTATTCCCACTCCAGCCTCCTTGACAGTAGCATCGGTGGTGTTATTCCCACTCCAGCCTCCCTGACAGTAGCATCGGTGGTGTTATTCCTACTCCAGCCTCCTTGACAGTAGCATCGGTGGTGTTATTCCCACTCCAGCCTCCCTGACAGTAGCATCGGTGGTGTTATTCCTACTCCAGCCTCCTTGACAGTAGCATCGGTGGTGTTATTCCCACTCCAGCCTCCCTGACAGTAGCATCGGTGGTGTTATTCTCACTCCAGCCTCCCTGACAGTAGCATCGGTGGTGTTATTCCCACTCCAGCCTCCCTGACAGTGGCCACTGTGGTGTTATTCCCACTCCAGCCTCCCTGACAGTAGCATCGGTGGTGTTATTCCTACTCCAGCCTCCTTGACAGTAGCATCGGTGGTGTTATTCCCACTCCAGCCTCCCTGACAGTAGCATCGGTGGTGTTATTCCTACTCCAGCCTCCTTGACAGTAGCATCGTGGTGTTATTCCCACTCCAGCCTCCCTGACAGTAGCATCGGTGGTGTTATTCCTACTCCAGCCTTCCTGACAGTAGCATCGGTGGTGTTATTCCCACTCCAGTCTCCCTGACAGTAGCCACGGTGGTGTTATTCCCACTCCAGCCTCCCTGACAGTAGCCACGGTGGTGTCATTCCCACTCCAGCCTCCCTGACAGTAGTTATGGTGGTGTTATTCCCGCTCCAGCCTCCCTGACAGTAGCCACGGTTGTGTTATTCCCACTCCAGCCTCCCTGACAGTAGCCACGGTGGTGTTATTCCCACTCCAGCCTCCCTGACAGTAGCATCGGTGGTGTTATTCCTACTCCAGCCTCCCTGACAGTAGCATCGGTGGTGTTATTCCTACTCCAGCCTCCCTGACAGTAGCATCGGTGGTGTTATTCCCACTCCAGCCTCCCTGACAGTAGCATCGGTGGTGTTATTCCCACTCCAGCCTCCATGACAGTGGCCACGGTGGTGTTATTCCCACTCCAGCCTCCCTGACAGTAGCATCGGTGGTGTTATTCCTACTCCAGCCTCCTTGACAGTAGCATCGGTGGTGTTATTCCCACTCCAGCCTCCCTGACAGTAGCATCGGTGGTGTTATTCCTACTCCAGCCTCCCTGACAGTAGCATCGGTGGTGTTATTCCTACTCCAGCCACCCTGACAGTAGTATCGGTGGTGTTATTCCCACTCCAGCCTCCCTGACAGTAGCATCGGTGGTGTTATTCCCACTCCAGCCTCCCTGACAGTAGCATCGGTGGTGTTATTCCTACTCCAGCCTCCCTGACAGTAGCATCGGTGGTGTTATTCCCACTCCAGCCTCCCTGACAGTAGCATCGGTGGTGTTATTCCTACTCCAGCCTCCCTGACAGAAGCCACGGTGGTGTTATTCCCACTCCAGCCTCCCTGACAGTAGCATCGGTGGTGTTATTCCTACTCCAGCCTCCCTGACAGTAGCATCGGTGTTGTTATTCCTACTCCAGCCTTCATGACAGTAGCATCGGTGGTGTTGTTCCTACTCCAGCCTCCCTGACAGTAGCATCGGTGGTGTTATTCCCACTCCAGCCTCTCTGACAGTAGCCACTGTGGTGTTCTTATTTATGTTCATTCACCGGAGTTGATTAACTCAACAGAGATAACATTGCAACAGCTAGAATTGGCAGTAAAATATGTTGAGGAGTCGTAGAGCGAGGTGAAGAGGGCATGTCTCCTGGGTACAGATGTCTGGTACTCATAACAACAACATAACTCAGATCATCATCTGAAAAAGACCCGGGCCGGGACAATACCGCGTGTGTTGCTGGAGGCGGACTCAACAGGTAGGCGTCTTCAGTCCACACAGTAAGCTTCTTTAGTTTAATACAGAGGCAGCAACAGAAGCAGTGAATGTAAGGCTGATGTAATTATAAACATACGTGATCCCAGAAAGATATCCCCGTACTGCATGAACCTTACTGTTCTACTTTGTTGGTCTACATCTTTTCTTTGTTACTGTACTGTTCTGTTCTTCTGTATTACTGTATTGTACTCTACTATTCTTCTGTTTTAATTTTCTGTACTGGTCTTCTCTGTTACTTTTCTAGTCTTTTCTGTATTGTACTGGTCTTCATTGTTAATGCACTGTACACATTCTTCTGTGTTATTGTACTGGTCTTCTGTGCTACCATTGTCAGGGGAACACCTTCCTGCTGAACAAAAGAATAGAAAAATAACAAATGAATAACTTGATGGATAATAAATATATTTTTCTAAGGGTTTTAATTAAAAATAAATAAAATAAAAACTGGCCGCTGTGGTCCCAGTAGGATGTTGGGACAGGAGTATCTTATACCCAGGATGGTCTTCTGTGATGTTTAAGAAGAAATGGTGTTGGTTATCCTGGTGACGGTGTTCGACCGATGTTGTGAAATCCTGTAACTACTTGGTTGTAACACCATAATTCAGATTTCAGAGGTGGGGAGTCATAATGTCCCACTACGTCCTGTAGACAGGGATCTTGCTGATAAAAAAAACCACTGGTTATATAAGTGTTAAATAAGTATGACACTGAAGAAAGACAAAGGCTGGTATTCTACTTCAATGTCATTCTTTGTAACCAGTGATAAATTAGTGTCAATGAACAGAAATTACTCTGGTAGGATACGTACTGATCACGAGAAGAGTGCAGGTGAAAGTGATTCTCCATAACTTCAACCCAACCAGGTAGGTTTAATTCTACCAGGAGTAGAAATTAAGCAAAATCAGACGCGGAGGAATGAAGTTTAGCCTCAAGCCCGCTAGATGGTAGTGCGGGTGGGTAAAACGCTAAATGGTTCCTGGGTGTACTGGACATCCATAACCTCCACTTTTTCTAAGGGCTTTTCCTCACAATATCCTTTCAACTACTTATAGTCGGAGGCATCAGTTAAGTTACACTCTAACTGTGCTGCTGACTAACTTAGATCATACAATCAACGTTTTCATATGCAGTAATTAGTGGTATAATGAACGTGTTTATATGTTAATCTGTATAATAAAGAGGAAAGAGCTATTTTGTATATTACCTAAGAGATGATTATTTTTTTTCCTTGATTAAAATAATAAAATAATTTTTCAGTGGCGAGTTGTAAGTTTGCCCCGTCTGATTCAATATATTTTAACTATATTTTTTGTTTTAGATTGAGATACCAAATTTATAAAAAAAAAACAGAGCCAAAGCACAGAAAAGTGACAGTCAGAATCAGCACCACAAACTTATCCCAAAAATCGGTTGTCATATCATTGGCCAGAAATTGAGTGCTTGACCGGTGATATAATCACAAAAATACAGTACTTTTATAATCTTAAAATATAGAACGAATAATAAGCAAACTATTATAGTGTGTGTACCACAATTATCGGTTCTTATTCCATTACTTTTCTATCGATCATAAAATTATTAATATGTTAGTACGCCTTTAATTACTGTAAGAAACAAAACGGATAACAAGTACTGAATATAAAAATATATATTTCGTAGAATTTAATTCAAAATAACTAGAAATAATGCCCCCCCCAAAACTATATAAATAATTTATAGAAAATGAAAATATCTTAGGCAAAAAATAATATAAATTATAAGAAGACTTAGGAAATTAAGGAAATGGACACATAAGGTAATCTAATATTAGTAAATTATATTGGAAATGAACAAATCGATAACATGTGACAAGGATATAGATTCAGTAACAAAATATTATAACTGGAAGGTGACACGAGTGTGAGATCGTAAGAAAATCAATTGCAACGAAAGTATATTATAAAATACAATTCTGATCAATGGAAAGAGAATTGATAAAAAAAAAAGCTGGTCACAATGCATGATAGACTGAAATTAGAAACCTGCAGCTGTGGTTTCTCGTCCTGCAGCTGTGGTCTCTCGTCCTGCAGCTGTGGTCTCTCGTCCTGCAGCTGTGGTCTCTCGTCCTGCAGCTGTGGTCTCTCGTCCTGCAGCTGTGGTCTCTCGTCCTGCAGCTGTGGTCTCTCGTCCACTTCAAAATAACACACTAGAGAAAAGTCGAAGAACTATCTGAAAAAAAATGTTTCTCAGATCAAACACAAAAATATAGTTAAGCTAAAATTCTAAAAACAGTAAAAATGTTGGAGTTTAATGTGTGGCTGAAGGTAAACAAAGAAGCATGATGACCACATAACAGCAATAAACTACAAATACATTTAATAACCCACATACAAAGCCACAAACTACATGTCATGAAAGTAATAAATATGTCATAAGCACGTCACAACCGCACATAGTTAAATGTCGAAAACCACTTGAATTAATGCCATAAGGAATGAAAAAAAAAAAACATAAAATTGAAACACCATTACGAGGGAAGTTCATAAGGTCACAGTTGAAAAACTGAGGGAAATAATATTTGCTCTGAAAGGATGCCAGATAGTTCTTTTCGCACAATTAATTGAACAATGAATGGATTTCACAAGGAGGATGTAGCAAGTGGTACCATCAGTGCAAACTATTATATATATACACCACATATATAAATATATATATATATATAATATATATATTATATATAATATTATAATCTTTTATCATATATATATATATATACACGTTATATAATATTTTATGAGTAATAACTATTTTTACATTTGCTTCAATGTTAAAACATTCTGTGTCATAAATCGATGATATACTTTTGTTTTACCAAAATTAGAATAAAGTCCTAATTCCTTCTCAGTTTTCAAAAAAGGTCACACCATTAATTCAAAACTATGATTCACCATATATCTTGCTCTTTAATACTCATAAGTAGATTCTCAGGAAAGTATTTACTTGGCAACTCAAATTAATGATAATATACTAATAAGAAGAATAATATAGAGAAGGGAGTAGTATACCAGTGGAGTCGTAAGGGGGCGGGTGGGGGGGGGCTCCGCCCGGGTGACACCATGAACATCTCAGAAAAAGATGGGAAAATTATTGCCTCCAAAAACAGTTGCAGCTGCATCATAGAGAAGAATCCTTTGTTTCTGTACATGCTGTTATATGATTACAGAGTGGTAATAGGCCTAGATGGGAAAATCAATCATGCATATTACGAACAAACTACGATAAATCGATAATTTTTATCTACGGTATATTGGAAATACCCATACTCACCTGGCATCACTATTCACTCATCCACTGACTGAAATATGGAGTTGAGCTCAGGCATTAAAAATTACAATGACTAAGGAGGCACCTGCGAGCTGCTGATGATGATCTTGATATAAGTTAAGCATGGAATGCCACTGGATGTACTTAAACATTCCAAAAGTTGAATGGGATTTATTGAATCTCTTCCAGCGTGACACTCTGCCTGAGGTTGTGCCTTACTTATTGTGTTTACTGTGGCTTCTTGTGAAAGGAGTTTTCGAAATGATGTGATTAAAAACTATTTACGGTCCACAATGATTCGATCACGATCTTGACTGTATAATGATGTGAAAGGCTTACTCAGACCTGTTAACAACTTAAAGACAGTATTACCATTGGCTGGTCATCCTCAGGAAATATTAGTGAATTAGAAAAAGAAATAACAAACATAAACACTTTTTTTATATAGAAAAATATAAAATATAAAACACTTAAATATTGAAATATTAATCCTCATTAAAGAAAATGAAAATGAAAAAATATAAATGAATAAATGAATTCATCGTAATAGGTATAGGGGCTCTGGTGTCTGGTGACACTGTCTTGTTGGAAATCGTAGCGTTGCTGATGATGGGGGGGGGTGCAGGTGTTGAGTTACGAACCCACTGGCTGTTCTTCACCGTAGATAGAGCCTTGGGTAGTATACCCGACTGACTGGAAAGCAGGTTCTTTACCGCTGCTCAATGATTGTGGTGTTACGTTCTGCAATTTCATACATGGTGCAAGGTACTTTAATCAAAATGGTAGTCTAAGGACGTTAGTCCGTCTCCTGTTCTTCTCGTTGATTGAAAGGTGACCCTCCACCGTTCATCCAAGCTGAAAAGATAGAACAGGTTACCACTGCTTAAATAATCACTCTCCATGGGCAAGTACACTACTCCAAAGAGTGGTGATTATTACACAGTCATCTAGAGGCAAGACTGAAAGGACTAAGTTTATTTTTGGTCAAAAGTGAAGCTTTTAACAATTACAAATCCACTGGAATACAAAGCAGGCATGTACTTACTGTAGTGTTGGGAGCTGTGAGTGGAGTGATTTACTGTTGACAGAGCCCCCACGCACATTTTCGGGGGGTTGGGAGGAGAGGGGAAGGGATAGCGGGAGCTAGACATGACCTACCTTAACAACAAGCCGGCAGTCAAAACTATCACTTTCTGGGGAGGGGGAATAAAAAGGAAGGGAACAAAAAAAAACAGGTGAGCGTGACTTACCCTACTATAACTAGTAGCCGGCAATGAAACTATCTCCTTTCGGGGAGAGGGAGAAAGGCGGGAGCCTTGACTTACTCTACCTTAACTAGTAGCCGGCAATGAAACTATTGTTACTATATCGCTACTCCTAGCTTTGACTTTTCCTCACACTCCCCATACCACGACCTTATAGTCAAGGACTATAGCAGAAGGAATAGGCGGAGGAAAGTATCTAACATGTGGATAGTCGCCATAAGGCAAACAAATTTCTACTGACTGTCACGAACTTAACCAGTCAGAGAATAATTGGCACATGAAACCATGTTTGTTATACTCAATATGGACACATAACGGCCTGGGCAGTGCCAATGTCCACCTATGAGCGACTGGTGGGTTCCCTTAAAAGTTTCTATGCTATATCAAAGGGTTTTGTGGTCCATTTCTAAAAATGAATTCTTTTTCCCAGCAAATAAAAATTTAAAGTTTGGAGATACCCACACATGGGATACATTCCTTTTCTATTGTGGAGTATCTTGTTTCTGGCGGGAAGGAGTTGTTTCCCGGCTGTAGGAAGAATACAGGGAAGGGTTAGTGCAGTACCATCATGCGTATTGTAGTAACACTGCACCTAAGCCAGTATGGAGGCTCAGTTCTCAAAAAAATGTTTTATTAATATCTGGAATTTAAAGTTATAGAGGTCTTTCGGAAAAGATACTTTTAATCTCATTAAACTTTTGCCGAGCTACGTCGCGAAAGTTAAAGAGGTTCCTTCACAGACTTTTTAAGGAAGTCTGATAAGATGCTGGAAGATCAGTAGTGTTTCGGGGATAAAACCCGTGCATAAAAAATTACAGAAACCAAGAAAGTTTCTTGCAATGAGCTTCTTGGTTTTGGGGATTTAAATTTAGTAAAGCTTTTGATCTTATGGGAGAGGCTGCAGAGTGTTTATTAGAAAGTAATCAGTCAAAGATATCTATCTTGTTATACCCAAGGAAGCATTTCTTCGGATGGCAGTGAGCGCCATGTGAGCGTAACCTACGCAGAATGATGTTAATGTTTGGATAAGTTCGCCCAACATAGATGTCATTACGTAAATGTTATCAAAATGACTGAAACATTTGGCATATTACCCAAGACCATTTCTCTCAGTCTCAGTAGGTAGAACAGGCAGTTACCAAACCGAAGGACATAGTTCTATACTGCTTCAGTCCTTGGTGTGTAGGAAAAAAAAGCGGTGTACTGCTGTAGAAGAAGGATCTAACATTACTGATGGATAATGCCTGTCGCAATATCCCCTATGAACCGCCGGAAGAGTCATAAAAATTGTGTAGATCGCTATCTATTAAGGCATAGCCAAGCATTCCACCGAGTTATAGCATTAAGGCCTCTGAAGTCAATAGAACGCTATATGAAATTATCCGCCTTCTTAACATGAATACTGGTGAGGCAATATGGCAGGATACTGAAGGTTCAATGTTCTTTAGTTTTAATAATTTGTCTACCTCTACGGTCAAATACATCCTAAGGTGAATGGAACTGGGTATAATTTACTGATTGATAAGATTGTCCGTCATGAGTCAATCTTATGGATCTACCGTGGAGGTAACACCTGGAATATCAGTAATGACGTTGAAAAAATTACACACATGAAGTAGTTCATGTCTCTTAATGGTCAATCCAATAGATTCATTAATATTGTATTGTTGGTTGCGCAGAGTGGTCAAGAGTCACCCAAGTCAGTTAGTTCTATCATTAGTCTAAGGTTAGAGGTGTCAATTACGCCACTTGACTACTTCAGTTGTTTCTATCAAGTCGTATGGAAAATAGTCAAAGTTATTAAGGCAGTTAACGAATTTCTTCGGTATTATATTCAAGGATGTTGATATTGATAAAGCTTTGGTGTCCCTTGACTTCTATGAGGTAGTATCTTTACACAAAATTTTTTAATACTTTATATGGTCCTTTCCATGCTACTAAAAAATTTATTTGACTTAATCGGCTAAAAAGTAACATGACATTCCATCCCCTACATTTAAAACTTCTCACTCTGACTTTTGGAGACAAAAATTAGGTTTTGTATGGTCCATGACAACTTAAGTTTTTCGAAACTATGTCAGAGGTCTCCTCATGTTTAGATAGATTTAAGGTCAAGGGGAGAAACTGGTAAGAGACTGAACCTCTGGCTTTACGCCTCCTCATTAGTCCATAAGTATGACCAGGATGGACAGTGGACCTCTGGCCTCCTGTTCTACCATAGAGAAGTTTAAAAGGTGAATACCCCAAAAGAGTCACTGGGAACTCTACCCTCAGGAAACAAAGCACAGGGTGGTAACGATGCCATCCTTAGGTTTAAGGGAGCAAAAGTTTTCTTAATAAGGACTGAGATATCGAAAGCTGGGCCTATCCTCCCATTTAAGCTGGGATGATAGGTGTGGTGAAGGAGAGAGGCTTCATCCCAGAAGTTGGTAAGATGTTGCATTAAGTAGATGTGAATTGTGGCCCACGGTCAGGACAAAATTTTCTCTAGGGATGCCACTCTGGAGAAGATGGTCAAAAAGGGCTTCAGCCACCTCTGTAGTAGTTATGGTCTTCATTTAAGGGAAACTGTTCAGGAAACTCGATGCTATAATCAACTAATTTTAATATATATTATGTCCCCCAGATGAAAGTGGGAGTGATAATGACAACGATGGTCATTGGCTTTTTGCCATAGGTACTCGACCTGGTTACCTCGGGAGGATGACAGTTTGGCAAACTTTACACGATCTACAATAGGTAGTGACATCTGAGACATTTTTGGCCCAAAAATAGGTTTCCCTAATTTTATTTAAGGTTTTTTCGATGCGAGAAATGTCTGGCAACTGGAGGTATGAAGCCATTTTAAGAACAGTCTCTCTCGCATTGACTTGGAAACAACTAGTGGAATAGTCTATCTCATCTGCAATTTATTTGGATTACTGACTTGTTCAAGTTATTTTATAATTCAAATTTATATGAAATGTTTTTCCTTTGGATACGTAGATTTTGTTTAGCGGCATTATGGCTATTAATGAAGAGCATGGGCTATTACGTTGTAAATTGACAAGGAGTCATAGGATTTCGATTTATCTAATGGCTTAGAGTCCAGGGAAAATCAAAGGCATGGACAGTAGGAGAAGCCTGGGGTTTGGTCTGAGCCCCTTAGTCAAGACATTTAGTGGTATCGGAGTGATATCTTCACTTACATCTAACAAGTTGAACCGGATGATCCTACTGACATCGCTTCGAGTTAGTAGCATTACTGGTTTTTAATCCCACATGTATCTCTCGGAGCATTGTTCTCATCTGAACTTCTCGAGGGATTCTCCGACTTAAGAGAAAGAGGATCTGAAACTCCTTATGGTCCATCTTTGGTGTTGAAAGGTTCAACCTACATAAGGAAGATGGCACCTTTTATATTACCCTATTGTATGGAGCAAAGAAGTGATGGGAGTAGTACGGCTTCAGAAAAACCAAGTGAACCATTTAGACCTAAATGTAACAACGGATGGTAGGGAAATGTGTATGTAGGCCCAAGTAGTCTGAAAGTTTAGCAGAGGAATGAGTTTCTTTAAAGATTAGGGAACAGCTTTCTGAAAATTACTTACATGTGCATACAGTGTCTCGTTAATATGAGTAGATACATTAAAGTCCATTAACTGTTCCTGAACAGAGGTGTGCATGGTCATTACAGTTCTTTAAAGCATCTTCCAAAAAACTTTTTGGGACCACTTCTTTAGAAGGACAATCGGACGTTTATGTCCCTTAACACCACCTCCAAATGACAAACAAGGTAATAAACAGAAAGTCATTTTACTTTCACCACCTAGTGGCTTTTAGGATTTTCTTTAGTACTGATGAGACCTTGCCCTTAGGGAGTTCGATCCCTTTAGTGTCTTTATTAGGAATTGTGAGCCTCAGCATACAGGTCAGCTGCCTCAGCAACTTCCTCAGCTTTAGTTCAGGTTATGTTCTATGAATGAATGTTCGTTCTGGTGCGGGATGAGCTGTCAGGAACTGGTTTTGTCAGAATCCATTGAAGTCTCTAGTGATTCATAACTGTGATCAAATTCCTGAACCTCTATTCCCAAAGTCGACACAAACGTAAGAGTGTTACCTGTAGCTTGCTGAAAGTTTGGCCAGGCTGTTAGGTGGCTCCTGAAATCATTCTGTAAGATTTGTGTTTTTTTGATATGCTTTAAGGATCGCATTCTTCAGTAGCGTTATATAAGTCATATGATATTCCTGCGACAAAGTTTGCATAGAAATTCAGAAGCGTACCAGAAAATTAACATACCTTAACTGGTTGCCCAGGTGTCAGCAGGCCATTCACAGAGGTTTAGCGGTATTTTCAAACCTGATATTTAAGAAGTTTGCTCTTCCCCTCTGTGAAGGGAGGTAAATTAGGTGGTTGGAATATGTGCTTAGCTGCACGTTGTTCCATGACTCCTTCTTTATAATTGCTGTTGTGAGAAAGTTAAACTTCTTATTCTCTAATTCAAGGCGAGTGTGTTCTCGAGTCTCGCGATCTTTTCTCTATCCCTTAACTCATATTCTCTGTCCTTTGCTCTTTCCTCAAGTTCCCTTAATTTAAATCACCGAACCGTATGTTTAAATAAAGTGACCCAACTGACCAGATCCAGGATCGACTGGTCCGAACCACTTGACATGGCCCCACAACCCTTGACTGGTCGAACCGGGACTGGTTTCAAACGTTTATCGTTGGAACATTAAAGCAGACTGTAAACGGATGGGGTTGTAGGCGCCCTCTATAAAACAACACAACATTAAATTCATGTACGTGACGGTAAGCTGTCCAATATACAAAAACAGTTAGAAAACTGAATTACAAATAAGCTAGAGTTCATTTAAGGAGGTTATTAATAGAATATTTCAAAGAGGTTGCTAGTAGAATTGCAGTAAATCAACCATTTCAAATCATTATGAAGCTGAGTGTAGTCTGCTGGTCAGTCAAACAAAACGGGCTTCACATGGATTAAATGTCATTTTTGTGGAAATTGGTGTCACGCCCCATGTGCAGATTTCCCAGAACTAGCTACAAGCAGTATTAAACAGAGGAAGTGTTTTTGGGTTTGCCAAATGAGGAATATCCTTGGACCTAAAATACACAAGGGTATTAAAAGAGATCAAAATCAAAGCTGCTTTATAGAAAAAACTGGAAGCTTTATACAAAGATGGGAAAAATAAAAAGTCTGGGCTCTGAATGGTACTGCCCTTGATACTGGCCATGTAGTCACAAAACTGTAGGCATGGAGGTGATGCTGCCTGGTAGTCAGTAAATGTGGGGCTGTGATATTGCTGTCCTGGGAGACAGTATGGTGAAGCGGGGGGAGGTGCTTGTCCTGGGAGACAGAAATGGTGAAGCTGGAGGTGCTGTCCTGGGAGGACAGAAATGGTTGAAGCTGGAGATACTGTCCTGGGAGGTGACAGTAATGGTGATGCTGGAAGATACTGTCACTGGGAGACAGTAATGGTGAAAGCTGGAGGTGCAGTCATGGGAGACAGTAAAATGGTGAGACTGGAGAATTTTGTCCAGGTAGTCGGAATTATTTACGCAGTAGGTACTACTATATAAATGACCTCATAGAGGGACAGGAGCCATTGTTGGGACAAAAGTGTAGACAAAGTTAAGAGATCAAAAAACCAATAGTTGCATACTAGATAATACGCAGGAAATAGAAAACAAGAGGACTTCCAATAGTCAATACTGAGGATAATTACCAAAACAACTGGTGGGAGCGCCATTGTTGGTGCTAGGGGTGATAGAAGGTAAGACAGGGACACATGCACCAACAGGGAATACAGTCACAGAAACCCAAGGCAAGCGGAAAACCAATAGCCCTGTGCACATACTATGCACTTGGTATCTGCTTGGCATGAGGAATTGGAAAAAACAGATGGGACAGTGCTACTATGAACACCCTTGAAATGCCATGCCCATATGACAACAGAAACAATGACAAACTCCTTTCTGTAAGCTTTTTCACCCTGAATTGTGTACCTCTTTGTACAGGAAAGACTGTGCTATACTTAAATGCCAGGCCATATCATCTAAAGGGGAGAAATAGATACAAATCATCCAGGCCATGGGAACAAACCTGGGTACGGTAGCCACAGCCCATCTAGAGAGGAGAGGTTTTAGTGCAGGAAGGCAAAAAAAATGGAAGGTAATGGCAGAAATGCGTACACCAAATCCAGTCATGCTGGAGTGGAACCACAGTCGATGGCTCCTCCACTCTCAAACCAACAGATACATGAATACTATAAATGCCTGAAAAAAATCCCACACCAGTACCAAACAATTCACGTCCGAGAACATTTCTTCCTTGCAAATATACAGGGTCTAAGCAGCAACAATCATCATCAATTCTACATTTCATCCCGTGCGCAAAATGCATCTGTGCAGCAGGCAAAGTCACTCATGTGCCCCGCGCCGCTCCGTACTGAGCACCCACACTTAACATGCGCCCCCTTCAATTGAAAACAACAGCCAAATATCGGACTACCAGGTTATACCCACACTATCACAGATGTGTCATGGACCCGCTCCTATGTGACAGTGGCAAAAGGGGGGGGTTGAGACTCTGTACTAGTTGCCCACTGAGTTCACTTGTCTTGCACAGAACTCGCATTAATGCCTCACAAATGATGTTAGTGGGCGAGTTTTTAGAGTAAAGGTACGAGAACCACAAATCCCCTAGTCTTTGGGTAGTCTCATTGCCAACACTGATGCACACATCAACAGCAATTCCAGGAACAGCTGTTAAAAAATTGTGACCACCTGTCTGGAAATCTCTCTCGCTCCTGCACCCAACATCTTGCTCCTGGGGATTTCAAAAATTAAGGCACCTAAATGGGAGGAATTATAGACAAATAATATTCGTACTGCAGTAATTACACCAGGAGGTCAGTATGATAAAACTTCACACTCCACACGAGTTTAAATCTCTGCACAAATTCAATTTAAACCAGCAAATTATAGAGCTACTAGGACTGGAGAATACACTAGACACGCCATCTTCACCACTAACTCAATGATCGATTGATAAGCTCCACTCCTGCCCTCAACAAGATCTCACAACTATAACAACCTCATTCAACCTCAGATCAAAACATAATTGTGGTTACAGACATGTATGCGTGGAGCCCCAGACCGACAAAATGAGACTAGTCACGAGGGAGCATTCACCAAATTCAACTTCAATAACAAAAACATAAAGTGGGACCAAGTAAACCAAGTCCTAACCGATATAAGCTGGGAAGATACACTAAGCAACACAGGCCCCAACTTATGCCTAGAACAGATTAACTCGGTGGCACTCGATGTATGCACAAGGCTTATTCCTCTAAGAAAAAGGAGGAGTAGATGTAAAATAGAAAGAGACAGGCGCTCCCTTTACAGGCGACGGAAAAGAATAACAGAGCGGCTAAAAGAGGCAATATATCTGAAATGCGTAGGGAGACACTGGTCAGAGAAATAGCAAGCATCGAACTTAAGCTAAAAGAATCCTTTAGGAGTCAGGAATCGCGGGAAGAACTAAAAGCCATAAATGAAATCGAAAGAAACCCAAAGTATTTCTTCTCCTATGCCAAATCAAAATCGAGAACAACGTCCAGTATTGGGCCCCTACTTAAACAAGATGGGTCCTACACAGATGACAGCAAGGAAATGAGTGAGCTACTCAAGTCCCAATATGACTCAGTTTTTAGCAAGCCGCATAACCAGACTGAGAGTCGAAGATCAAAATGAATTTTTTATGAGAGAGCCACAAAATTTGATTAACACAAGCCTATCCGATGTTATCCTGACGCCAAATGACTTCGAACAGGCGATAAATGACATGCCCATGCACTCTGCCCCAGGGCCAGACTCATGGAACTCTGTGTTCATCAAGAACTGGAAGAAGCCCCTATCACGAGCCTTTTCCATCCTATGGAGAGGGAGCATGGACACGGGGGTCGTCCCTCATTTTACTAAAAACAACAGACATAGCCCCACTCCACAAAGGGGCAGTAAAGCAATAGCAAGAACTACGACCAATAGCACTAATATCCCATACATAAAAATCTTTGAAAGGGTCCTAAGAAGCAAGATCACCCCCCATCTAGAAACCCATCAGTTACACAACCCAGGCAACATGGGTTTAGAACAGGTCGCTCCTGTCTGTCTCAACTATTGGACCACTACGACAAGGTCCTAAATGCACTTGAAGACAAAAAGAATGCAGATGTAATATATACAGACTTTGCAAAAGCCTTCGACAAGTGTGATCATGGCGTAATAGCGCACAAAATGAGTGCTAAAGGAATAACAGGAAAAGTCGGTCGATGGATCTATAATTTCCTCACTAACAGAACACAGAGAGTAGTCGTCAACAGAGTAAAGTCCGAGGCAGCTACGGTGAAAAGCTCTGTTCCACAAGGCACAGTACTAGCTCCCATCTTGTTCCTCATCCTCATATCCGACATAGACAAGGATGTCAGCCACAGCACCGTGTCTTCCTTTGCAGATGACACCCGAATCTGCATGACAGTGTCTTCCATTGCAGACACTGCAAGGCTCCAGGCGGGACATCAACCAAATCTTTCAGTGGGCTGCGGAAAAACAATATGAAAATTCAACGATGAGAAATTTCAATACTCAAATATGGTAAACATGAGGAAATTAAATCTTCATCAGAGTACAAAACAAATTCTGGCCACAAAATAGAGCGAAACACCAAAAGTCAAAGACCTGGGGAGTGATAATGTCGGAGGATCTCACCTTCAAGGGCCATAACATTGTATCAATCGCATCTGCTAGAAAAAAGACAGATGGATAATGGAACCTTCAAAACTAGGGAGGCCAAGCCCATGATGACACTCTTCAGGTCACTTGTTCTATCTAGGCTGGAATATTGCTGCACTCTAACAGCACCTTTCAAGGCAGGTGAAATTGCCGACCTAGAAAATGTACAGAGAACTTTCACGGCGCGCATAGGAGATAAACACCTCAATTACTGGGAGCGCTTGAGGTTTCTAAACCCGTATTCCCTGGAATGCAGGAGGGAGAGATACATGATTATATACACCTGAAAATTCTAGAGGGACTAGTACCGAACTTGCACACGAAAATCACTCACTACGAAAGCAAAAGACTTGGCAGACGATGCACCATCCCCCAATGAAAAGCAGGGGTGTCACTAGCACGTTAAGAGACCATACAATAAGTGTCAGGGGCCCGAGACTGTTCAACTGTCTCCCAGCACACATAAGGGGGATTACCAACAGACCCCTGGCAGTCTTCAAGCTGGCACTGGACAAGCACCTAAAGTCAGTTCCTGATCAGCCGGGCTGTGGCTCGTACGTTGGTTTGCGTGCAGCCAGCAGCAACAGCCTGGTTGATCAGGGGCTGATCCACCAGGAGGCCTGGTCACAGACCGGGCCGCGGGGGCGTTGACCCCCGAAACTCTCTCCAGGTAAACTCCAGGTAACCTGTTCCTCACTCTAGCTCTCTCCTCACGATCAAGTCTATCATGCTCCTTTTTGTCTTCTCTTTCGATTCTCTCTCTCTCCTTTTTTTCTTCTCTTTCCCTTTCTAACTGTCTTTCATCTCTCTCAATTCTCTCTCTTTCAAGTCTTTCCTGGATCTTAGCACTAATGAAAGATTCTAAATTTTTCCCTGTTATTCCTAACTTCCAGCATTCATCCAAAACTGGTATTCATCCATACTTGCAAGAATAACTTAAACTATCAGGGGAAATGAAACGGGTATTAAAGAAAACGGAGGGTTCAATTCCTGCTCCGCTCAAACTATAAATAAACCAGAGGGCTCGATCCCTGCTACAATTAAACCATATGTATTAATTAAAACGAAGGGTTCTATGCCAGCTCCGAGCAAACAGTAAGTAGAATGGGGTCCCTTGACCATCCAATCTTCTCACCAACAAATCAAGAGTGTCCTATGACAGTTCCCTTGATATAAAAAAGAGCTCAATGAAACAAGTTGTCACTGGAAAATCTAGGGTCCCTAGAGTCTAATACTCCAATGTGTTTCAAGCTTACATAAAAAAGTGGCAGAATTAAATATTATATCCTGCCTGACTTGACTTACAATAAATTGAGACTATAACAATCACCAAATCTTTTAAATACCTGTACCGTAGTCCTACCATAGAGAATGATTACTCATGGCTGGTGGTAACCGTCTGTGGTATGCGGCGTTGAAGTTCCAATGGTAGATTCGAGATGGAGTTGAATTTTGATTCAGTAGAGTTGATCCTGGCAAGGTCGCCACTTGTGAAGTCTTACTCAGCCCTGTAACAACTTCAGACAGTATTACCAAGGCTGGCTTCTCCTCAGGAAAATTAGTGAATAGAAAAAGAAATAATAACAGACAAACATAAACACTTTATTATATAGAAAATATAAAATATAAAACACTTAAATATGAAATATTAATCCTACGTTAAAGAAAATGAAAAATGAAAAATATAAATGATAACTGAATTCAACGCTAATAGGTATAGGGGTGTCTGGTGTTGGTGACACTGGGTTGTTGAAATCGTAGCCGTTGCTGATGATGGGGGGGGTCGCAGGTGTTGGTTACGACCTACTGGCTAGTTCTTCACAGTAGATAGAGCCTTGAGTAGTATCCCGATGACAGGAAAGCAGGTTCTTTACCGCTGCAATGATGTGGGGTTACGTTCTGCAATTTCATACAGGTGCACAGGTACTTAAATCCAAAATGGTACATCTCCAGGACGTTAGTCCGTCTCCTGTTCTTCTCGTTGATTGACAGGTGACCCTCACCGTCATCCAAGCTGAAAAGATAGACAGGTTACCCACTGCTTAAATAATCACTCTCCATGGCAAGTACAATACTCAAAAGACGTGGTGATTATTACAACAGTCAACCTAGAGCAAGACTGAAAGGACTAAGTTTATTATTGGTCAAAAGTGAAGCTTTTAACCAATAAATCCACTAGAATACAAGGCAGGCATGTACTTACAGTAGTGTTGGGAGCTGTGAGTAGAGTGATTTACTGTTTGACCAGAGCCCCACAAGTCACCTTTCGGGGGGGGGAGAGGGAGGGGAAGGGATAGCGGGAGCTAGACTGACCCTACCTTAACAAGCAGCCGGCAGTCAAACTATCACTTTCAGGGAGGGGGAAAAAAGGAGGGAAAAACGGGAGCTTGACTTACCCTACCTTAACTAGTAGCCGGCAATGAAACTATCACTTTCGGGGAGAGGGAAGAAAGGCGGGAGCTTGACTTACCCTACCTTAACTAGTAGCCGGCAATGAAACTATTGTTACTATATCGCTACTCCTATCTATTGAACTTTTCCCTCACAATTGATATCCATAAAAAATAGACCACTTGACAGCATTGATATTGATGATGTGATAGATGATCTTGCTGGATTGAAGGCAAGGAAATGTAAGATCTGATTAGTTGAGATGTTACCAGTACTTAAGGCCAAATCGGAACTAGTGTTTCTCTGATATTGCAATGTTTTTCTTTATCTGTCAAGTTTTTTTTTTCATTGTTGAAGATGAATAAATGTAGAATCTGTTGGCTGTACTCAAACTGGTATTTGAGTTTGTTTCCTCAATATTACTACGACTATTTATCATTAATAAAGTTGAAAAGTATTCTCCTGTTCGGTTTATGGCCCTTAAACGTTCTCATTGCTAAACATTAGTCACTGGTCATCCAGTAGTGACGTAACTGGAGTTTACTCCCCACATCCTCCCGACCTTGGATTTCATGGGGGTGACACCAAAGATGCCGCCCCCGGTGGCACCAACCCTAGCAACGCCGCTGCAGCAAACCACAGTTTATCAGTTGCCAGCTGCACAGGATTCTCCGTTTAGTAATGAATGAAAATCTTGGTGCTAAAACCAATTCTCCAAACACTAAGTATCCATTTGTATCCCAACTGGTGAAGAATTATGAGGAACTAAAGGCACAGTTTGTAATGGAACAGAAGACATCCTCCATAAAACAGGATGGAGATGACATGTAGTTTTTGTACCATCTAACACGAGTGTTTAGATTCTTTGAAGAAAAAGGTCACTTTCCTTTGATTAACTTTCAGAAAATTCCGAACATCAGCAATGCCAGGAGGAATTTAAGAGCCATTCTAGCTGTTCTTGCATTCATTATTATACCTACAAGACGGAAGACTTTGGAGAACATATACAGATTCATTTCATACACCTGAGCAGATTATTGGTTTACTGATCAGATGTACAATGAAAATGACTTGAAGAATTTGTCAGAAATTTTGAAACCTTTCGAAAAAGAATTGAACTCATTGAACATCACTGGAAGCAGGAACTGTCCACACTCAATATACCAAGAAATAATCAGTGTGTAGAACGTGCAGTCAAAGTTATGCAGGAACTGTTTGCTGCCTGCAGAAACAAAAGCAAACTGCAACTTCGGTTTATTCTAAGCAATAAGTAGTAATATATGTACAAACATGATAACAATGATGCTGTAAGCTGTTTTATTTGATATAAATATTATATGCAATTTGCATTCAAGTTGCTTGCTTTTATTATTCGTTTTTTTCGTTTAGGGGCTACATTATCTAAAAAAATATTGAAATGAAAGGTCATTTCTTTGCTGTCAGGCGAAAGTTCATCTGATTAAGGTACAGGAATATTACGTTGCAAAAAAGTTATAACCCTAATATATATATATATGTGTGTGCAAGGAATTCGCGAGAGCAGGCGAAATATACACAAACACTGATCTCTGGCTGAAGGAGACTCGAACCTACGAACCTTAGGACAAGGTACGCAGTGCTTTACCAATCTACCCACACTGGACAATACCTTGGCGTGTAGCATGCGCTACACGTTTGATCCAAGGCAGCCAGCTTTTCAATGCAAGGAATTCGCGAGAGCAGGCTGCTCTCGCGAATTCCTTGCATTGTTCAAATCTCTAGTAAGGCTGATGCATGCAGGGGATGAGATGAAAAGCTGTAATCCTTCTCCCTGAAAGCTGGCTGCCTTGGATCAAATGTGTAGCGCATGCTACACGCCAAGGTATTGTCCAGTGTGGGTAGATTGGTAAAGCACTGCGTACCTTGTCCTAAGGTTCGAAGGTTCGAGTATCCTTCAGCCAGAGATCAGTGTTTGTGTATATTTCTCCTGCTCTCGCGAATTCCTTGCATTGTTCAAATCTCTAGTAAGGCTGATGCATGCAGGGGATGAGATGAAAAGCTGTAAGCCTTCTCCCTGAAACCTGGCTGCCTTGGATCAAACGTGTAGCGCATCCTACACGCCAAGGTATTGTCCAGTGTGGGTAGATTGGTAAAGCACTGCGTACCTTGTCCAAAGGTTCGTAGGTTCGAGTCTCCTTCAGCCAGAGATCAGTGTTTGTGTATATTTCGCCTGCTCTCGCGAATTCCTTGCATTGTTCAAATCTCTAGTAAGGCTGATGCATGCACGGGATGAGATGAAAAGCTGTAAGCCTTCTCCCTGAAAGCTGGCTGCCTTGGATCAAACGTGTAGCGCATGCTACACGCCAAGGTATTTTCCAGTGTGGGTAGATTGGTAAAGCACTGCGTACCTTGTCCTAAGGTTCGAAGGTTCGAGTATCCTTCAGCCAGAGATCAGTGTTTGTGTATATTTCGCCTGCTCTCGCGAATTCCTTGCATTGTTCAAATCTCTAGTAAGGCTGATGCATGCATGGGATGAGATGAAAAGCTGTAAGCCTTCTCCCTGAAAGCTGGCTGCCTTGGATCAAACGTGTAGCGCATGCTACACGCCAAGGTATTGTCCAGTGTGGGTAGATTGGTAAAGCACTGCGTACCTTGTCCTAAGGTTCGTAAGTTCGAGTCTCCTTCAGCCAGAGATCAGTGTTTGTGTATATTTCGCCTGCTCTCGCGAATTCCTTGCATTGTTCAAATCTCTAGTAAGGCTGATGCATGCACGGGATGAGATGAAAAGCTGTAAGCCTTCTCCCTGAAAGCTGGCTGCCTTGGATCAAACGTGTAGCGCATGCTACACGCCAAGGTATTGTCCAGTGTGGGTAGATTGGTAAAGCACTGCGTACCTTGTCCTAAGGTTCGTAGGTTAGAGTCTCCTTCAGCCAGAGATCAGTGTTTATATATATATGCAAAACAACCACTGTGAAAGAACAGAGAAATTCCAAGCGCTTGATAATGTTCCTTGATAATGTGAGTAGTCACAAAAGCACTTGGAATTTCTCTATTCTTTCACAGTAGTTGTTTTGCATATTCTGAAATCACCTGTTTACTGTGATGTTATATATATATATATATATATATATATATATTTTATATATATATATATTATATATATATATATATATATATATATATATATATATATATATATATATATATATATTATATATATATATATATATATATATATATATATATATATATATATATATATATATATATATATATATATAATTATATTATTGTAACCACGAACGAGTGGTATTAATCAATAACAACACACCCAAGACGACCCATGTCGTCTTGGCCCGCCTCATGGTTAGTGTAAATCCAGCCAGCCAGTGGCTGGCTGGATGGCGAGACGTCTACGATAGGGATGCCCGGGTGTTGCGCATGTGTCTTAATTTCATCTTGTCGGTATTATATACCATTCTTTTTACTACTACTATACTATTTACTACTACTACCACCTCTTCCTGCCTATATTTAGCCGTCCTGCTCCACTTCTGGTTAGTGTGACTTTGTCAATGGTCCAAGTCGGACCGAAACGTCGTCGTAAGCTTCTCTCTTTTATGTGCAAGTTATTTGTGTATCGTTCCAGTCACGGTATTGTGCCTTTTTTTTTTATCTATCCACGGTTTCAGTATCCGCAGGTCTTGGAACTTTTTCCCCCATGGAAAAGGGGGGAACCTAAAAATTGTTTTAAAATTTTATAAAGGGTTTTGGGTTAAGTTATTTAAAAAAAAATTTAAAAATATTTTTTTTTTCATGTTGATTCAAAAAAATTATTTCGTAAAATAAATAAAATTTTTTTTTTTAATTTAAGGGCATTTTTTCGTGCCCCTCTTGCTCATCTTTTATTTTCCCCAATATATTCATGAAGTTTAAACCATTTAAATTCTGATAAAATAAGAAAAAACAAAAAAATTGCTCCCCCAAATTACTAAAAAAGGGTATTTTTTTTTTTTTTGGGAATAAAGGGGCCATCCCCACAGTAAGTTAAACTGCCCCCCAAAAATTTTTAACCCTTAAATTTGGGCCCTCACAGATGTCATCTTTTTAAAAATTTGGCCCACATATAATAAAAAAATTCTTCACATAAATCTTTGCCCTGGAAATTTTTCTTTTTTTTTTACGGGTCTTCCCCAGTAAAATTTGTAAAAATGCTCTAATCTTTCAGATTTTTGCCTGATTTTGGGCTGCCTCCTAAATCCTCTTCACCTGACTTATTGTCTGGTTTTCTCTCCCTCTTTCCTCTTGCTTGCAACTTAATAATAAACCCGGGACCCATGTTCAAAGCATTTTCCTGAAAAACTGTGGTTTAGTCTTGAATTTTTCCAACATCAGCATTGGACTTATTTTTTTATTATTATTATTACTTTTATTATTAACAATGAGGGGTCCCATTAAAAAAAAATTGGAAAAGGGCAAAAAAAAAAAAAAAACCCTGTTAAAATCACATGGTTCAACGCTTTTTTTTAAATTACTGTATAATAATACTGTATTTTGATGAAAAAAATTTTTACGGGTAATGGCATTTGATTTAATCATGACAGGGAAAAAAAAAAAATAAAAAAAAAGGCACAATACCTTGACTGGAAAAATTTCACAAATAACCGCATATAAAATAAAGGGAGCTTACGACGATGTTTTGGCCCGTTTTTTATACCCCGTCCTCCCTCTATTCTCGTTAGTGGGACGTAAAGGGCCCAAGTCGGACCGAAACGTTGCCGAAATCTCCCTCTCTTCTATTTTGGGGTTATTTTTGTTTATGAAAAAAAAATTTTTTATCTTTGAATTGTTAAACCAAAATTTCACATAAAAATTTAATTTAAAAATTTTAAACAGCACATCTCACTGGACCAGCAGGAAAAAAAAATTTTCATCAGTGTTTTTTTTGTGTTTTCCGGTTTGGGTAAGGTGCATGGGTGCCTTTTTCTTTGCATAATTTCAAAAAAACCCGTGAAAAAGGGTTTCAATATCCCTTTAAAAATATTTAAAAGGTAAAACCCGTCCGGGGCACAAACACCCCTTTTTTCCACAACTAAAGGCAGGAATTTTATTTTACTAAAAATTTTTGTAATTACCATAAATAACCAAAAATTAAAAGGGGTACTCCCAAGTAATGTAAACAACCAAGTCACCCTTTTGGAAAAAACATTCATAGAGAAAATGCCCAAACTATCGAAAAACTTTTTAACATGTTATAAATTTTAAATAATTATCCCCTTTTTGAATATGTATTTTAAAAAATTTGAAAGACTGGGTTTTTTTGGACAAACTAAAGGGGTTTAAGAGTTTTTCCCATTACAAAAACCTCCCCATCGAAAAAAGGGAGGGAAAAGTAAATTAAAATTTTTAAGTCTGAATAAAATTTAGTTAAAGTCCTGCCAAAACACGAATATAAAATTGGGCTTTGTATAAAGTTACTATAAAAGGGGAAAAAATTCATTGGGGAAAATGTTTGATTTAAAAAATGGAGAGAAAAAAAAAAAAATTTCAAAACTTTAAAACCCCCAACAAACCATCTAAATTTTTTTTGTACATTAACAAGTAGTACCCCTTTCCCAGAAAAATAAAAGGGTAAACAATCTTGTTTTAATCCATTATTTCCCCCCTTTTTTTACATATTTTGTAATAATTACATTTGAATCAGGTTACTCCCACTTAAACGCCCTTTCCCCTTTTTAAACAACCGCTCGGACTTAAAAACCACTCTCCAACCAGTGTACTTTAGGGGTACGAAGCAACTTTTTTCCTTTGGTTTTGAAGTATTTTATTTTTTAAAAAAGCCGGGCACTACACTAGGGTAAATCAAGGTGCATGAACCTTTTTCCCCTCTAAAAAAAAATACTTCAGTTTTTTTAAAACAAAAATTAAAAAAAAAATTCTAGAATATCTATAAAAAATTTCCAGTTCCTTTTTTGGAAAACTTTATGTGCCCGTAAGGGCACATAAGGCCCCCAAGACAAGTTTGGGGCATGGGGTAAATTACCACCCACACCATGGGGTATGTGGGGTGTTTACCCCCCAAAAACCATGGGTATTTTGGGTGACTACCACCCAAAATTGGGTCATAGGGTAAACTTCACCCACCCCATGGGTATAAAGGGTGACAAAACCCCTAAAACCCTAATTACTGGGGGCGCTTGGGTTTCCTGAACCTGTTTTCCCCTTGGAACGCAGGCGGGGAAGAAACATGTTTTAAATATACACATGGAAAATCTAGGGGGGTTTATCCCGAACTTGCACACGAAAATCCCCTCAAAAACAAAGAAAAAGACTTAGCAGACGATGCAACACCCCCCCAATGAAAAGGGGGTTGTACTGCATTTTAAAAGGAGCCCATTCAATAAGGGGTCGGGGGGCCCGAGACTGTTAAATGCCCCCCAGCTTTTAAAAAGGGGGTTTAAAAATTTAAAACCCCTGGAAAGTCTTAAAGCAGGATGGAAAAACACCAAAAGTCGGTCCCCTGACCACCCGGGGGGGTGTGGCTCATACTTTTGGTTTTGGGTGCACCCAGCAGTAACAGCCTGGTTGTTTCAGGCTTTTTTCCCACCAGGGCCTGGTACAGACCAGGCCGCGTTGGGGCCCGTTGACCCCCCGGGAACTCTCTCCGGGTTAACTTTTCCCCCCAGGTAAACCCCCCGGGGTATATAGGGTGGAAACCATCCACATCATGGGTAATTTTGGTAACTACCACCCCCTCTTGGGAATTGGGGTGCATAATAAAAATTTAACATATCACAGATAACAGGGGTTACCTTGACTTACGAGTTTTTTCGTTCTGTACCAAGCTCCGTAAAACCAATTTTTGTTTGAAAATTTTAAATAATTTTTTCTCACTAAAATTAATTGAAAATTCCAAAAAATCCGTCCAACCCCCAAAAAAACCCAAACCCCAATTTTTTTTTTTGTTACGGGGGTTTTTTAAATAAAAAAAATGTATGAAATTAAAAATAAAAATATTGTATACCCCCACTCCCCCCCTTTTCCACTACTCCACCCACCCCCAAATCTCTATTTACACCCACCAACCCCCCATACTTCCCCCACCCCCAATTACCTCCCCCCAAACCATTAATATTTAAAATCAACCACCCCCAACTAACCACCCATCACTATCATTACCCCACCCAACACCTTCCCCTTTCCAAACCCCCACTATCAAAAACCCCACCCACCATAAAGCTATTTCCACCCACCCCCAACGCTACTCCCCCCCACCCCATCGCTATTTCCCCCAAACCACTATCACTATTTTCCACCCCCCACCATCACTACCCCACCCACCACTATCACCCCCCACCCACCACCATCACAAAACCCCACCCCACTATCAGTACTCCCCCCCACCACCATCACTACTCCCCCCCACCACTTTTGGAGTACTCCCCCCAACCCCCACCCACTACTCCACCCACCACTACCCTTTACTCCACCCCCACCATCGTACTCCCCCCACCACCCTCGCTACTCCCACCTACCACTATCTTTATCCACCCCCCCCCATCACTACTTCACCCCCCAAATATCACTACCCCACCCCCACTATCAATTTCCACCCACCCCCAAATCCACTACTCCACCCCCCACTATCAAATTTCCCCCCACCACCATCACTCCCCCCCACCACTAAAACTACTCCCCCCAACCACCATCATATTTCCACCCACCACTACAGCCCTCCACCCACCTTAACTAATATTCCGGGAAAAACTTAAATGTTAAAAAGGGAGTTTTCCCCTCTTCCCCAGATTTATAAAGAATCAAAAAAAGGGAGAAGGTCCCCTCACTAAAAATTTGGGGATTAGTAGGGGAAATTATTCCCTTTTCCCCCTTATGTTTTGGGGAAGAGCATGTGGGATGGGGATGAAGTCCCTGACATTCCTCTGGGGTACTGATTGTTTTTTGCTTAAAAATATGCCCCCATTTTTGGCGGATTTTCGGGAAGCTCACCCCATTAGGTTTTTGGCTTGCAACCCAAAGAAAAAAACACCCAGCGACGGCTTGAAAATTTTGGGGAAAAACTAGAAAATTTGGGGCACTCGTAATTTCAAGGAACCCTTGTAGGAACCGGGCCCCACGTATACCTTCCTGTGCCACAATAAATTAGATTTTCCTAGCACGACCAGGGGAAGAAGCAGGGCCAGGACTATAATTTCCAACCCCTAACCACAATTAGGCGAGTACAAAAAAAACGGTACTTACCCGGGAGGGACTTACACACGGGCCCTTTTTTGGTTTTTTTTCCCCTACATGGAGTTAAAACCCTTTTTTTGCCCTTCTTTTTTCGTTGTTGTAGTTGTTTGTAGTTATCATAATTTGTTTTTGGGTATTTTATCTTTAGGTTTCCCTGTAGCTATGTAGGTGTTCTGTAGTTACGAAAGGGTTGTGTTATTTATCGTAGGTGTTCCCTGTACTTCGAGGTGTTTCTTTATTTTTATTGATGGGGGAAATTTGGGGGCCCCAAGTTTTACATTTTATCCGCCTTGGTCTAAAACATAAAGGGACAAAACAAAAAGTTTTTTGTAATAAATTTGGGTAAAATTCCCCGAAAATATTAAGAAAAAAAACCCACAAGTAAAACTAATGTGTTTTTTAAATTGTGGAACGTTACGCTCCCCAGGGCTTAAATAAAGCTCCTGGGGGAGGGGAAACGTTTGCCACAAAAAATGTCACATTATTTTGCCCCTTGTGTCCTTTTACTTAAAAAAGTTTTTTTCCCTTGGTAAAAACAAAAATAAAAAGGGGAAGAATATGTTGCACCCGGGTTTATGTTGCAATTGTTGAGCTGTTGTGACGGGAAGAATATTTTTGGCTTTTGTTGAGCTTTTTGTGACGGGAAGAAATTTTTGCTATTTTAAAGTTTGTTGTGCGGGAAAAAAAATTTTTGCTATTGTTGACCCTGTTGTGAGGGGAAAAATATGTTCTATTGTTGACTTTTGGGAAACGGGAAGAATATTTGCAAATTTGTTGAGATGTTGTGACGGGAAAGAATTTTGTTCCCTTTTGGGTGGGGTTGTTGTAACAAGAATAATAATAAAATAATACTATTTCTACGGGGGGTACAGAACAAAGGTATAAAAAAGACCATACTGACACCCAGTGACATACTACTATATAGAAAGCCCCCTTGTTATGCAGGGGAAATTTCCCGCAAATTATGTCATTTTTTCCCCCAAAGGATGCGCCCCACACCAGTCCACTAACCCCCAGGAAAACCCTTTTTAAAACTAAAGGGGAAGAGAAAACCCGGGGGAAAGAAAAAACAGGGCCCAATTTTTCTACCCGGCCAGGAATTTTTTTCTTAAAATGTGATGTATGTTTTTAAAAATTGTAAAGCCGGGGCCAGCCCCTCAAGCCCCCCCCAGCCCAAAAGTTGGCCCCCCCCATGCCCATGATGCCCAGCAATGCCCAACAGGGATATCCCAGGGTTTCCCCAAAATAACTTCCACTACACACCCAAAACCCCAGGGAAACCCTTACCATGAGTCACTGTCGGGTTTTGGGCCACAGGAAGTGTGCTTTTAAACCCCTCAAAATCAACATTTGTGCACATAATGGTGTCTAAGCTCCCAAGAGTTCCAAAAGGGAACCCCCAAACCCCCCTCCCAGCAGACAGAGCGGGACTTACCTGTTTTTAAAGCTCTACAGAGGACCTAAGTCTGAAAATTAAGTTCCCCCCAGATGCTGACACATATAAAAAAAAGGGGCAGCTCACCCTAAAATTTGCTAGCAAATTTGCTGACTGTTAAAAGGAAAGGGCAATGATGCCCGCAAACAAGGGGAATCCAGGCAAAACCTATTGCAAATTTTGCACCAAAAGTCGGTCCCTTTTACCCGCCGGGGCTGTGGCTGGGATTTGGGTTTTTGCATGCACCACAGTAAAAGCCTGGTGATCAGGGCTACGGTTTCCACCAGGGGGGGCCTGGTTTCCACAGACCGGGCGCAGGGGCGTTGCCCCCGGGAAACCTCTCTCCAGGCAAACCCCCAGGTAATTTTGAGGCTGTCGGGTTTCCCCAAACCAAGGAAGACAAGTCCCATCAAAATCTGTTTTTTGGGCCCAAATAGGGTTATTTTTAAATTTTCCCTAATATAAAATTTCATTTTTTTTTCAATTTTTCATTTTATTTTAAAACAGTTTAAAAATTTAAATTTTCAGTGAAATCTATTAAAATTTAGTATTTTTCTTTAATTTTTTTTAAAATATTTAAAAAATTTTTTTTTTGGTAACTTTTCCCCAAACTTTACCTTTTTTAAATTCAATATTTTAAAAATAATTTGTTTTGTGTCTTTTTCCCATACAATTTTTTTTATCTGTTTTACTTTTGTTTTAATTATTAATATAATATTATTGATAAGGTAACAAAAAGCCCCCAATAAAAAATAAGTCACTCTTAATTTTTTAGGTTCTCCCGGGGTTCTCTAAACATATGTATTTGTTGATAATCTGTGTATGGTGAAACCCTAAATTTAAAACTTTTCTTACTAACCTGGACCTGGACCCCGTGAATTTACAAAATTTAAACCCAAAACGCCCCAATTATTATGATCTCAGGGGAAGAGCTAAATCTGTAGAAATTTTTACAGAGCCTGGGGGGGAAAATGTGAAAGGGATCAAGCTTAAATTTAGGGAACTGGGGCACGGTCCATTCCCCAGACCCAGAGCCTGAAACCAAACAACCCCAAGGGAAAAAAAACCCTTCCCGGGGGCCCTACATCAAGAAACCTGACCCAGCAAACAAGGAAAACCCTTTCCCTTTAGGGGTCCCTAGATCAAGGGGCCTGAAACCCGCATCAAGGAACCTTTCCCTTTGTGGTCCCCGACCCAGAGCCTGACCCCGCAAACCAAGGGAAACCCTTCCCCCAAGGGGGCCCAAATCTAGGCCTTTTTCCCCGCATCAAGGAACCTTCTTTAGGGGTCCCACACCTAGAGCCGCCACATCAAAAGGAAAACCCTTCCCCCAGGGGCCCACATTAAAGAAACCTGACCGCATCAAGGGAAACCCTTTCCCTTTAGGGGCCCTAGACAAGTGCCTGACCCCAAACAAGGAAAAACCTTTTCCTTTAGTGGTCCCTAACCTTTGAGCCGACCAGCAAACAAGGAACCTTTCCCTTTAGGGGGCCCTAGATTTAGAGCCTGACCAGCACAAGAACCTTCTTTTAGGGTCCCTACACCCCAGAGCCTGCGCAAACAAGGAACTTTTTCCCTTTTGGGGTCCCCAGAAACTAGACCTGAACAGCATTTAAAGGGAAACCCTTCCTCAGAGGCCCTAGGGCGTAGAGCGTGACCAATCAAGGAACCTTCCTTCAGCCCGTCCCCCAGATCTAAAAGCTGACCAGCATAAAGGGGAAACCCTTTCCCTTTTTTTTTGGGGCCCCCCGAGTAGGAAACCTTTACCACACAAAGACCCCTTTTTCCAGGAGTCCCTAGATCTAGAGCCTAAAACCCGCAAACAAAAAAACCTTTTCAGGGGGGCAAAAGCCTGGGCCAGGATCCCAAAAACCCTTCCTCCCAAGGGGCAATAGAACTAGAGCCTGCCCGCCTCAAAAAACTTTTTCCAGGGGGTCAATAGAGCTAGAGCCTGACCGCATCAAAGACCTTTCTCCAGGGGTCCCTAGAGCTAGAGGGCCCGCCGCATCAAAGAAAACCCTTTCCCCCAAGGGGCCCTAGAGCTAGAGCCTGACCCGCATCAAAGAAAACCCCTTCCCCCCAAGGTTCCCCTTTGAGCCCAGAGCCTTGCCCAAACAACAAAAACCCCTTTTCCAGGGGGCCCCCAGGGCTTTAAACCCAGACCAGGGATCAAGGAAACCCTTTCCCGAGGACCCTGGGGCTAGAAACCTTTACAAACATCAAGGGAAAACCCCCTTGAGAAAGGGCCCAAAAGCAAAAGGGCCAAAACCCGCAAACCCAAAGGGAACCCTTTGTTAAGGGAAAAACCCAAAGCTTTTAAAACCCAAAACCCGCATCAAGGAAACCTTCCTTGAGAAAGGGCCCTTTGGCCCGGGGCATTTCCATCATCAAAAAGCCCTTTTCCCCCGAGAGAACCCTAAGCCCAGAGGGGCCCGACCGCATCAAGGAAAAACCCTTTCCCTTTAGAGGACCCAAAGGGTAAAAACCCGACCAGCATCAAAAGGGAAACCCCCCTTGAGAGGGACCTTAGCCCAAAAACCTAACCCTTTAAGGAAACCCTTTCCCCGAGAGGACCCTAAGCTAGAGCCTTTACCATCAAAAAAACCTTTCCTTTAGGGGGGCCCTAGGGCAAGAAACCTAAACCTCCAAAAAACCCTTTCCTTTCTCCAGGGGGTCCCAGGCGAGAGCCTGCCGCATTAAAAAAAATTTTTTTCCAGGTGTTTCCCTTTGAGCTAGAACCTGATCGGGATCAAAAAAACCCTTCCCTTTTGGGGGCCCCAGAGTAGAAACCCAATAAACATCAAGGAAAACCCTTTGGGGGACCCTAGAGTAGAGATTAAACCCGATAAAGAACCCTTTCCTTGAGAGGGCCCTAAGCTAGAACCCTAACCGCATCAGAAAACCTTTCCCTTTAGAGGACCCCAAGGGAAAACCTGACCAGCATTTAAAAACCTTCCTTTTAGGGGGCCCTAAGGGGCTAGAGCCCCAACCCGGGGATCAAGGAAACCCTTTCCCTTTAGGGGACCCTTTGAGCCCGGGGAACCCGACCCAACAAACGAAACCCTTTCCTTTTAGGGGGACCCTAGAGAAAAGCCTAAACCCGGGAACAAGGAACCTTCCTGAGAGGAAACCCCCCAGCTAGAGCCCACCCGTATCAAGGAAATTCCTTGAGAGGGCCCAGGCAAGAATAACCATCATCAAGGAAATTTCCTGAGAGGACCCAGAGGCCCAGAAAAAAACCATCATCAAGGAAAACCTTTCCCGAGAAAAACCCTAGATAGAAACCAACCCGTATCAAGGAAAACCCTTTTTTGAGGGGGGCCCGGGAGCTAGAGCCCGACCAAACATTTAAGGAACCTTCCTTGAGGGACCCTAGAGCTAGAGCCCCGGGCCAAACATCGAGGAACCTTCCTTTGAGGGGCCCTAGAGCTAGAGCCTAACCGCATCAAAAAAAACCTTAGTTGAGGGCCCTACCGAGCTAGAACCTAACCAGCACAAAGAATCTTCCCCTTTAGAGGCCTAAGCTTTGGGAACCCAACCAGGCTTCAAGGAAACCCTTTCCCTTTAGGGGGCCCCGGGCTAAGCCTGACCACATCAAAAAACCTTCCTTGAGGGTGCCCTAGAATAGAGCCTGACCCCGCACGAGGAAAATTCCTCGAGAGGGGGCCCTAAAAGCAAAGCCTGACCTTTTTTCAAGGAACCCCTTTCCCTTTAGTGGACCCAAGTCTGAAACCTGACCACTTTAAGGAACCCCCTTGAGAGGACCATAGAGCTAGAACCCCAACCATCATCAAGGAAACCCCCTTTAAAAGGGCCCTAGAGCTAAGGCCCGGGCCCCGCATCAAAAGGAAAACCCTTTCCCTTTAGGGGTCCCCTAGAGCTAGAGCCCACCGCATCAAAGGGAAACCCCCCTTGAGAGGACCCAAAAGCTTGAACCTAACCATCATCAAAAGGAAACCCTTTCCCTTTAGAAGAACCCCCAGGTTTGAACCTAACCATCCTTAAGGAAAACCTTTCCCGAGAGGACCTAGAGCTAGAACCTTTAAACCCCTATCAAGGAAACCCTTTTTTGGAAAGAACCCTTTGAGCAGGCCTGGGGCCCTACTCGAGGAAACCCTTTCCTTTGGGACCCTGAAATAGAGCCCAAACCCCATCAAGAAAAACCTTTGTTGAGGGGCCCCAAGCTAGAACCTAACCGCCCCAATGAAACCCTTCCCCTTTAAAGGACCATAAGCTAGAAACCCAACCAGCATCAAGGGAAACCTTTCCTTGAGGGGGGCCCCCGGGGCTAGAGCCTGACCACATCAAAAAACCTTCCTTGAGAAAGGGCCCCAAAAGCTAGAAACCCGGGCCACTCAAGGAAACCCTTTCCCTTTAGGGGGACCCCAAAAGCTAGGGCCTTTACCACACCAAGGAAAAAACCCTTGAGAGGCCCTAGAGCTTTGAAACCTAACCAAACATCAAGGAACCTTTCTTGAGAAAGGGCCCCAGAGCTAGAGCCTGACCCAACATCAAGGAACCTTTCCCTTTTTGGGGGCCCTTGAGCTAAAAGCCGGCCCGCATCAAGGAACCCCCTTGGGGGGGGACTTTTTTTAAGGGGAAAACTAGAACCTAACCCCAAAAAAGGGAAAACCCTTTCCCTTTAGAGGGGGCCCTAGACTAGAGCCTGAAACCCGCATTTAAGGGAAAATTCCCTTTAGCAGTCCCTAGGCTAGAGGGCCCGACCACATCAAAGGGAAACCCTTTCCCTTTAGGGGGTCCCTAGAGCTGAGCCTAACCAGCATCAAAGGGGGGCTTCCCTTTAAGGGCCCTAGAGTAAGCCTAACCAGCAAACAAAGGAATTTCCCCCAGAGGACCCAAAAGCTAGAACCTAACCCCTCATCGAGGAACCTTGGGGGACCCTAGAGCAAAAAACCTAACCAAGCATCAAAAGGAAAAATTCCCAGAGAGGACCCTAGAGCTAGAACCCCAAAAACCCTCAAAAAGGAACCCTTTCCCTTTAGAAACCCTAAGCTGAGCCTGGGCCAGCATCAAAGAAACCCTTTCCCTTTAGGGGTCCCAAAAACAAGAGCCAACCAGCATCAAAAACCTTTCTCCTGGGGGTCCCCCAGAACTTTGACCTGATCAGCATCCCAAAAAAACCCTTCCTTTAGGGGTCCCTAGAGCTAGAAACCCAAAACCCCTCAAAAACCCTTTAGGGAAACTAGAGCTAGTGCCTAACCAGGATTTAAAAAAACCTTCCCTTTAGAGGACCCTGAGCTAGAGCCTGGGCCAGCATCAAGGAACCTTACTTTAGGGGGCCCCAAAAGCTTTTGCCTGACCAAACATCAAACGAATCTTTTTTTGAAGGGGACCCTAGAGCTAGACCTAACCAGCGTCAAGGAAACTTCCCCTTTAGGGGACCCTGGAGAGGTTTTCCCGGAAGAGTTCCGGGGGGCGCGCCCCGCGGCCCGGGCTGGCGAGGGCCCCCCTTACGTCAGTGTCCCAGGATGCGACCCACACCCCGTCGACAAAAACCGGTAAACCCATTTTATGGAGGGGAACATAAACAACATGGGGAAAGAAACACGTCCAAGTTTTCCCACTCTTTGGGTGGGAAATCGAACCCAGGCCCCCACCCGTGTGAACGAGAAACGTTAACCCCCCACCCACCAGACCCCCTAGAGCTGGAAGGGCCCGACCAGCCCTAAACGAACCTTTCCTTGGGGGGGGCCCCCAGAGCTAAGGCTTAACCAGCATCAAATAACCTTCCCCGGGGAGACCTAAGATCAGGGCCCATGGCATCAAAGAACCCTTTCCCTTTATAGGAACCCTAGAATAGAAACTAAACCTTTAACCCGGAACCCTTTCCCGGGGAACCCTAGAGCTAGAAACCCAAACCCGTATAAGGAACCTTCCTTAAGGGGGCCCGAGCTAGTACATAAAAAGCAACAAGAAACTTTTTTTCCTTTAGGGGTGGGCCCAAAAAGCAAAAAGAAAGACCAGCATCAAGGAACCTTCCCCTTTTTAGGACCCTTTGAGCTGACCGACCCGCATCAAGGGAAACCTTCCTTGAGAGGACCTACAGGTAGAGCCCAACCAGCAAACAAGGGAAACCCTTTGTTGAGGGCCCAGAGCTAGAACCTAACCACCTCAAAGAAAAATTCCTTGAAAGGACCCAAAAGGGTAAAAAACCTAACCAGCATTTAAGGAACCTTTATTGAGGAGGACCAAAAAGGCTAGAGCCTGACCAGCATCAAGAAAATCCCTTGAGAGGACCCCAAAAAGGCTAGAACCCCAACCACAAACAAGGAACCCTTCCTTTAGAGGACCCAACTAGAAACCGAAAACCGATCAGGAACCTTTCCCTTTGGGGGGGCCGTAGAGTTTTGAGCCTGACAAGCAAAAAAGGAAAACCCTTTTTTGAGGGGGACCCCAAAACAAGCCCTAACCTACATCAAAAAATCTTCCTTTTGGCCCAAGCTTGAGCCTAAAACCCCCCAACAAGGAAAATTCCTTGAGAGGACCCTAGGCTAGATCCAAACCCTCCCTCAAGGGAAACCCTTTAGGGACCCCAGAGCTAGAAACCCAACCACACCAAAGAAGCCTTTTCCCGAGGGGGCCCTAAGCTAGAACCTAAAACCCTCATCAATTAACCTTGAGAGGACCCTAGAGCAAGGAAAACCAAAACCCGCAACAAGGAAGATTCCTTGGAGGGTTTCCCAGAGGGTAGAAATAAACCCTCATCAAGGAAACCTTGGGGAAGACCCCAGAGTAGAGCCCAACCAAACATCCAAAGGGAAACTTTTTGAGAGGACCTTAGGATGAGCCCAACCCGCACCCAAAGGGAAACCCAAAAAGCTTGAAACCCAACCATAACAAGGGGCCCCTTTTAGAGGACCCCAACAAAACCAAAACCCCCCCTCAAGCAACCTTCCTTGAGAAAGGGCCCTTTTGGGGCAGAGAATAACCAAACATCAAACAACCCTTCCCCCTTTAGAGGAACCCCCAGGTTAGGGGCGGACCCGATCAAGGAACCTTTAGGGGGGACTCAAGCTAGAGCCTACCCCCAAACAACCCTTCCCTTTAGAGGACCCCAACTAGAGCCAAACCATCCCTTTAAGCAACCTTCCCCTTTGGGGGCCTTTGAGCTAGAGCCTAACCAGCATCAAGGAAACCTTTCCCTTGGGGGGACCCTAGAGCTAGAGCCCGACCGCATCAAGGGAAACCCTTCCTTGAGAGGGACCCGACTAGAACCCAAAAAGCATCAAGGGCCTTTCCCTTGGGGGAGGACCCTGAGCTAAAATTAACCATCAAAGGAACCTTCCCTTTAGAGGACCCTAGAACTAGAACCTAACCAGAAACAAGGAAACCCTTTCCTTTAGGGGGCCATAAAATACCCACCTTTAAACCCGCATCATGGAACAAATTTCCCTTAGGGGTCCCTAGGGGCTAGAGGGCCCGACCACATCAAAAGGGAACCCTTTTTTGAGAGGACCCCAGGGTAGGGGCCTAACCCGCATAAGGAAGCTTCCCTTTAGAGGGGCCCCTTAGCTTTGAGCCTAACCAGCATAAGGAAGCTTTTCCCTTGAGAGGGCCCCAGAGCTAGATCCTAACCATCATCAAGGAAACCCTTTAGAGGACCCCGGCTAGAAAACCCAAAAAAGCCCTTTAAGGAAGTTCCTTTTAGAGGGCCCCAAAGGCCCAGAAACCCAATTTATCAACAAAATAAACCCTTTAGAGGCCCTAAAAGCAAGAACCTAACCCGCATCAAGGAAGATTCTTGAGAGGTTTCCCAGAGTAGAACCCCAACCAACATCAAGGATCCCTTTAGAGGACCTTGAGCTAGAGCCTAACCAGCATCAAGGGAAACTTTCTTTAAAGGACCTTAGAGATAGAGCCTAAACCAACAACAAGGAACCTAGAGCTTTGAACCCAACCATCATCAAGGAACCTTGAGGGACCCCAGAGCTAGAACCCCAACCCCATTTAAAACAACCCTTTCCTTTTTGAGGGGGCCCTTTTGAGCTAGAGAATAACCACCATCAAAACAACCTCCTTGAGAGGACCCTAAAAGTTTTGAGCGGGGACCCTGAAACAAGGGGAAACCCTTTAGGGGACTCAAAAGCTAAACCTAACCATCAAGCAAACCCTTTCCCTTTAGAGGCCCTAGAGCAGAGGCCCCAACCATCATCAAGCAACCTTCCCTTTAGAAGACGCTAGGCTAGAGCCTTAAACCCTCATAAAGGGAAATTTCCCTTTTTAGGACCCAAAAGCTAGAAAACCCAACCATCAACAATGAACCTTCCTTGGGGAGGACCCCGAGCTAAGGGCCCAAAAAAAAACAAGCAAACCCTTTCCCTTTAGGGAAAACGTAGAGTAGAAACCCAACCATCATCAAGGCCCCTTTCCCTTTAGAGGACCCTAGAGCTAGAACCAACCACATCAATGAAAACCCTTTCCCTTGGGAAAAAGGACCCCGAGGGTAGAACCAACCAGTTTTCGAGGAACCCTTTTCCCTTTAGGGGACCCTGGGGCTAGGGGCCTGACCCCCCCCTCAAGGAACCTTCCTTGAGAGGGCCCCCCAGGGCTAGAACCTGACCACATGAGGAACCTTCCTTAGAACCCCAGAACTAGAGTTAACCAGCATCAAAGAAAACCCTTTGTTGAGGGGGCCCGGCTAGAACCCAACCAGCATCAATGAACCTTCCTTAAGGGAAACCCAGAGCTAGAACCCCAACCGCATCAAGGGGAAACCCTTTCCCTTTAGGGGAACCCCCGGGGGCAAATCCGACCCGCATTTAAAGGGAACCCCCCTGAGAGGACCCTAGGTAAGCCGCCAGGGGATCGAGGAAAAAAACCCTTTCCCTTTAGGGACCCCCGAGAAAAGGGTGACCCCCCTCAGGAACCTTCCTTTAGTGGACCCCAGAAGGGTAGACCCAAACCGCCAAGGAACCTCCCTTGAGAGGACCATAGAGCAGAACCAACCTTTATCAAGGGGAAACCTTTCCCTTTAGAGGACCCCAGAGCTAAAGGGCCCGACCAGCATCAAGGAACCTTCCTTGAGGGGGCCCCTAGAGCAGAGCCCCGACCGCATCAAGGAACCTTCCTTTAGGGGGACCCCCAGAGCTAGAGCCTAAGCAGGGTTTAAAAAAACTTTTCCCGGGGGGGGGACCCCAGAGCTAGAGCCCAACCACCCTCAAAGGGAAACCCTTCCCTTTGGGGGAACCCCAGAGCTTTGAGCCGCCAAACATCAAGGGAAACCTTCCCTTTTAAGGGGGCCCTAGAGCTAGAGCCTGACCACATCAAGGAACCTTCCTTGAGGGGGCCCCTAGAGCTAGAGCCAAACCCAGCATCAAGAAAACTTCATTGGGGGGGACCCAGAGCTGAGTAAAGCATCAGGAATTTCCTTGAGAGAACCCTAGGCTAGAACCTAACCATTATCAAGGGAATTTTAGATAGGGGACCCTAGACTGGAACCAAAACCACTCAAGGGAACCCTTTATTGAGGGGAACCGGGGAGCTCTATAACCAGCTAAGGAAACCTTTCCCTTGAGGAACCCAAGGTAGAAAAACATTGAACCCCAGAGAGGACCCGGGGAGTGAATAAAAAAAGGAACCTTCCTTGGGGGCCCCCAAGTAAAATAACCGCCAAGGAACCTTTCCTTGAGAGGGCCCTAGGCTAGAGCCTAACCCAGAAAAGGGCTCCTTGAGAGGCCCTAGAGCTAGAGCCTAACCACATCAAGGAAGTTCCTTGAGGGGACCTAGAGCTAAAACCTAACCATAATAAAGGAACCTTAAGGCCCTAGAGCAGAACCTCCAGCAAAGGGAAAGTTTCCCTTGAGGGACCCTAGACTGAACCTAACCTCTCGGACCTGAGAGAACCCTAGACAAAAACCCAACCAGCACAAGGAAGATTCCTTGAGAGGACCCGGCTAAACCTAACCACATAAAGGAACTTTCCCTTGAGGAACCCTAAAGAAAGAGTGCCCAGCATAAAGGGAACCCTTCCTTGAGAGGATCCTAGAGCGGTAACCACATCAAGGAAGTTTCCCTTTGAGAGATCCTAGAGCAGAGCCAAACCAGCTCGTCGGATAAATTGGTCATCATTGTTTGTGAAATAAGTATCCCGGATCCCGGGCATCAAAGTAAAGGAAGCATTGAAATCCTCCAAAGACAACATTCATTGAAAGATTATCATAAAACAACTTTTCTTTCAAGATCATCATAAAGACAACATTCAGTTGCAAGTCATCATAAAAAAACATTCATTTGCAAGATCATGATAAGAAAAACATTCAGTTGAAAATTCACAAAAGACAACATTCAGTTGGAAAATCACATAAACAACTTTAGTTGAGATCATCAAAAAAAGGGCATTCTTTGCAAGATCATCATAAGACAACATTCATTGCAAGATCACATAAGACAACATTAGTTGCAAGATCATCTAAGAAACATTCATTTGCAAGTCATCATAAACAACTTTCATTGTAAGATCATCATAAACAAACTTTCAGTTAAGATCTCAAAGACAACATTCATTTGCAAATCATCATAAAAAAATTTCAGTTGCAAGATCATCATAAGAAAACATTCTTGTAAGATCAAATAAGAAACTTCATTTGTAAAAACATCATAAGACAACATTCTTTAAGTTTCATCAAAAGAAAACATTCATTGTAAGATCATCATAAAAAACATTCATTGTAAGACATCAAAAGACAACATTCAGTTGCAAATCATCATAAGACAACTTTAAAGTTGAAAGATCATATAAGACAACATTCATTGTAAGATTCTAAACACATTCATTGCAACATCATTTTTGAAACACCTTTGCAAGATGTCGAAAAAAATGCCTCTGGGCGCGAAAAAAAATAAAGAAAAAGTTTTTGATTTTTTGGGTGTCCTTTAAAAGGCCTACAGTGTGTAACAGCCCTTGTGGTTTACGCTTCTTTTTTATTATAATAATTTAAAAGTGCTGTTGTATGATGGTGGAGTATGGGATACTGGTCGTCGGCTGGAGTCTAGTTTAGTGATGGTGAGGATGATGGGAACTGGTCGTCTGGCTGGAGTCTATTGTTGGGTGGTAGAGATGAGGGATACGGTCGTCTGGTGGGGTCTAGTTGTAGTGTGGTGAAGATATGGGATACTGGTCGTCTGGCTGGGGTCTGTTGTAGTGATGGTGAGAGATGATGGTGATACTGGGCGTCTCTAGTCTATTGTGTGGTGGTGGGTGTGGTGTACTGGTCGTCTGCTGGGGTTAGTTTTAGTATGGGGAGAGATGATGGGGATACTGGTCGCTGGCTGGGGTCTAGTTTTTGTATGGGGAGAGATGATGTGATAGGGGTCTGGTGGAGTTAGTTGGTGTGGGGAGAGATATGGGGGTACTGGTCGCTGGGTGGAGTTGTTGTAGTGATGGGGAGAGGATGGGGATACTGGGGCTCTGGCTGGAGTCTGTTGTAGTGAGGTGAAGATGATGGTGATATGGTCGCTGGTGGAGTCAGTTGTAGTATGGGGAAGATATGGTGATATGGTCGCTGGGGTGGGGTTATTGTAGTGGTGGTGAGAATGATGGGGATACTGGGCGTCTGGTGGGCTAGTTTAGTGATGGGGAAGGGGTGATGGTGATACTGCTCTGGCGGGGGGGCTAGTTGTATGTGGGGGAGAATGATGGTGAACTGGGCGCTGGCTGGGTTTTAGTTGTAGGGGGGGTGAGAGATGTGGTGTACGGGCGTCTGGTGGAGAAATAAACATAAGTTTATTCAGGGATACACAAATACATTATTATTATTATTATTATTATTATTATTATTTAATTTTATTTTTATTATTATTTTTATATTATTATTATTATTTTTAAAAAAAGCGCTAAACCACAAGGGCTATACAGCGCAGACGCAAATCTAGATTATCATAGGACTTCGCGTCGCCTTGTCAGGTGTGGGCGTCCCTTCTTCCCAGTTATTTAGTTTGTTTAATTCTTTATTATGCACCCCATACCCAAACCTGTGGGCGGTAGTTACCACATACCCATCCCGTGGGCGGTAGTTACCACATACCCATCCTTGGCGGTAGTCAAAAGATTACAAAGGTACATAAGGGTCCCGGGACTGGGCCCCAAAGTTTTGATAGCTGAACTATTACAAAGGGAAAGAACTCCATGATCTGGTCAAACATGGAGTTTCAAAAAGGGAAGAATCAGCCTCACTCCTAACATGGTTTGGCATGAACAAATTACAAATAATGGCCATGATACTCCCACCCTGGGCACAATTTAATGGTTTTTAAAACAAAATATTAAGGGGATATACACACACCTAGCGCGCGCGGCGCACATACACACACGAGGGCCACGCACGGACTGTGCACCGAGGTACAAATATTGAATACACACAAGGACGCACCCCACACCACCAACACCCCAACCCACACACACACCCCCACCCACACCCACCCCACCCCACCCGCAACAACACACACAAACACCCCACCAACCACACACACACACACACACCAACACAAACACACACACACAAAAACCCCACACACACACAAAAAACAACCACACCACCAACACACACACAAAAACACAACACACACCACAACACACAACAAACACACACACACACACACACACTCACAAACACACACCTCACACACACACACGTTGGATTCGCTTTATTTTACAGCTAGCAAAAGTCAGGGTTTTTCTCCTGAATGGTCTGTTATTTCCACTGTGGATATAACTATACAGTTGCACATTTCTTGAACATTTCTGAAGTGAGTTGTTTCTACATTCATTAATTTTATCACATCTACAGTACTTAATGAGCAGGGTAGTGTCCCCCTAGTACCATTCTAGGCAAAGTTTAATTTCGTTTTGGTCACATTCTGGTGGTGGTGATTTTACATGCCCATTGAATACTTGTAATCCCAGCAGAGAGCCGGGCAGTAGTGACATCCAAGAGTTTGTCTTATCTGCGTTTGGATTGCACTATAAGACATGTGGATCCTACGCATGATGGGAAGGATGATTGATGGATATGACTCTGTTGTAAAATCTCCCTAAGTCTTAAGTCACATAAAGGTTCATTTGAAGTTCTTTTCGTATTATTGTTTCTCAAACTGCTAACTGGACAAGCCAAGATTGTAATCTTATCCCTCTTTGAAAGCTATACGCTTGAGCCAATTTATCAGTTCTATCATGATTCATGATGTCCAATGTTGAAGATGAATCCCACAGGCATGTGCACTCTGACTCCACTGTAGATATACCTGCATGTTGGATCACCGGATCTCTCCACCCCCCACAGGTCTGTCCTGAATCAACTCCCGGGACGTTTGAGGGGGCTATCCGAATACATGGTAGCGTCACACAATTCTCTTCCACGCCTCCACTTCGTCCGCCCCATTTTCCTTTGTCTGCTGCACTCATTGTCCTCAGGACTGAGGTGACCGACTGTGACTTCAGGACACTACTTGCCGTTCCACCAAGGGCCGCGGCGCTGCATGCTTTACCACTTCCAACCACTCCATGTGGTCAAAATGCGCCCGAAACATGCTAATGGTCATTGCGTTGTCCAGCGTAGGTCTACATACATCGGTGTGCCTTATTTGCTACTTATTACTGAGTTGGTTTGTGGTCTTCTGATAGTCTGTCTTGACGGTGGTAGGAATGGAAGGATTAAAAAAAAAAACATAGTATATAGTGTTAAAGATTGATAATGTGGTGTTTTATTGGATAGGATTAGAACATAAAGAGTGGGGTAATTCGAGTATTTAGTTTTGGGAATAAAGGACATTGTTTTTAGGGGGGTTGAACAATTATACAAAATAATATGTCAATTTATGCGGATTGGATATTCGGCAAAGAAATTAAGTGTGAATCTGCATTGCTAGTGTAGTTTTAAACTCGGATGATAGATAGTTATGTATTTCTATCAATGCTTTTGTTAATTATACTGTAATATTGACATTGCTTGTGCCCACCTCACGACAATACACTCAACATATCCTTACCATCCCCCTCATCTTTTTTTAAGTCCTATTTTTTGTTAGTACATTGTTGACAATGACTAATGGAGAACATTCTTATCAAATATTTTTGTTATTTTTTTAATTTTTGCCCATTCTTCTTTTTTATACATAAATATACTAATCTATATGCTAATTTATTTATCTTTAAATATATTCTGAATAACTATATAATTTTCGACCTTATTGATTATATCATTTAAATTTTATAATTGCCATTATTGTTTAAAATTTAGGTCAACTTTTTTCTTTTGATTTGATAAATAATTTTATAATATAATGCATTAAGGATCCCACACTACTCATAAAAAACATAAGCCCAATTCACCTAATCTAAACAATCTCAGATAACACCAACGCAAAATCATCACTCACTCAATAATAATAAATATAACAGACGCTAACAATTCACATCAAGACCCTTTTGCCTTTCTATACCTTTGCTTTTGCTTCTTCGACCTTGCATAAACTACTCCTAATCTTCCTCCTCAAAACCTTAACTTTTTCATTGTATGCTTGAAGTCATATCTAAAATTGCTTCACAATGTACTGACCTTGTTCTGCACCACTCTCTTACCATATCTTTGAAAATTGTCTCTCTGATTTTCAATTGCAGGCTGCCTCGAAAGGAAGTCTGCAGGATCCTCACCAAGGTGTAGTTATTTTGAGGCATCCCGCTGGCTACCTCCAGACCAGATGATACGGTGATGTTCTTCATCAAACCATACCCCGGACAGGGATTGAATCCGCGGTCATAGAGTCTCAAAAACTCAAGGCCGTCCTCGTTAGCCCATAGTACCAGCTCAGCCACAATAAGATTCGTCAAACTAGTGTATATTTCTACACCATAGGAAGGTTAGCACAGGCACACTGTGACACAAATGCAAGCTTTTTACAGACGAATCTCCAGCTAGCGTAGGCCGGGACGAACTCTAGCTCTAGTCCCTTCACTGCCAGTCAACATGAACTCACAGAAATCGTCTAATGACACGATTGCACAAACAAACCATACCTCGGCCCGGGATTGAACCGCGGTCATGAGCCTCAAAACTCCAGCCCGTGCGTTAGCCACTAGACAGGCTAGACGAAGGGGGACCAGCTAGTGAAGGGGACTAGAGCTAGAGTTCGTCACGGCACGCTAGCTGGAGATCGTATGTAAAAACTTGCATTTGTGGTCAAGTGGTGCCTGTGCTAACCTTCCTATGGAGTTGTAATACTTTACCTAGTTGGGACAACGAATCTTATTGTGGCTAGCTGGTCTAGTGGCTAACGCGAGGGCTGGATGTTTTGAGACTCTATGACAGCGGGTTTCAATCCCGGCCGGGGGTATGGTTTGTTTGCTCGTGTCATTACGATTTCTTGAGTCCTGTTCTTCTCCTGTTACTGAGTCCACACATCCTTTTCATATGCCCGCCACTGTGCAGACTTTATGAAGATTCGTGATGAGTTCATTAAGTGCTTTCCGTTGTATCTTCAATTTCCAATGCCATACGTGTCCCGTATATTGTTGGTAATAATAAACTGGCATTCGGTAGGGTAAATAGTCCTTTAACAAGGGTAATACACAACGGTTGTTGTTGCTCCGACGGTTTGCTGGCAAGTCATTGTCTGGTGGAAAACAGGAAGTTGCGCACCGAGAAAGCAGGAGATGTTTGCGCAGTGCGCCACTCAGCCCGAAAGCGAAGAGGACAATGATCGCGGGTTCTAACCCACACGTGGTCCCCCCTGGTTTGTTTGCACCTGCCAGTCTCGTGTCATTACGATTTGTGAGTCAAGTTAAAATGAGATTCCTAGATAAGATTGTATATAGATATGTGTAATCATACGATGAACCAGAAGACGAGGACTACTCTATGATGAGTAGCCATTACGTCGACTCGGCTTTATCAACATATTAAAATTAGTCACTAGTAAAGAGACGCAATTATCAGCAAACAGTGAATGTAATGACGTTTTAGTAATTTAATTATTACCTGTGTAGTAGTAAAGGTAACACTACAGTAAAGCTGGAGTGTATGTAATGTAGAATAAGTAGACGATAAAGTAGTCAATAAAACTTAATATCTACACCTTTCTAGCAACTGCTTAAATTAAACAAAAACCTAGTAGAAGGATTAGGTAACAGTTTTTTTTTAATATATTTTTAAGATTAACTTTCGTAATTGACATGAATTATCGAATTAAGAATATTACGATTGGTTATGGTGGGCAGCGTTGAGTTAATATCACCTTCACAGCGGGATACTATGGGGGTAAAAAACACCTCAGAGAAAGCTTCATGGCAATGTGACTTTTGGGTTAGGTGGGCACGCATAACTCTCAAATTAGACCACTAGATTGAAAAACTAAAAACGATTTACTAACCCTTGCATTGAGACCGAATTGGTTTATTTGAATGGAGTCTGCTCATTCACGAAAAAACAAAAAAAAATAAAAAAAATGTGAGTAAGTTGAGAGAATAAACACGTTTGTAAGTTATTGACATATTCAAACTTGCATGTTATGGAATATAAATGCGTAGTGATAGACTTCATTATTATAATTAAGTATTTACGTTCAACCTTAAATTTAAAATTTAATTTGAGATCTGGGTTCGATCCCCTGAATGACGTGGAAACACCTGCTGTCCATGCTTCATTAAAATTGAAGTAGGTACCTGGGTGTTAGTCGACGCTTTGTGGGGTTCGCTCTTGGGAAACAAAACCCTAGTTGACCGAACTGATCTGTATAACAAGGCTCTCTCTGTGCAGTTATCTTGATCTCAGATATGGTCTGGAAATCTTTGTAGTTCATTCTCTTCTTAAATTAAAGTGTAACTACGAGGCAATAATTTATAATAACACCAGCATCCAAAATTTAAGGTAAGAAATACTGTTGTTTCTGTTGCATTTATAGTCTTAAGCAGTAATAACAACACATTACATCACGACAATGGAACTAAATTATATATTGACCCTTTTATTTTAGTAACATCTGAGACAGATTTAAACTGAGTTTAGACTGGTCAGCGAGGAAGCTTGAGCCATTTTAGAAAAAAAATCCATGCATGGTGCATTAAATTTCACTTAATCCAATACATTCTCTTATTGGTTTAATGATGATTAATGTAATATTACTGTCGCAAAATTGTCAAACTTATAAACAACAAAAAGGACACAATACCGTGACTGCGATCAATACACAAATAACCCGCACATAGGAGAGAGAAGTTCATGACGACGTTTCGGTCCGACTTGGGACCAATGTCAAACTTACTTTTATCAATTGTATTTTTCTTGTTTATATTGTATAAATATGAAGAAAAAAGTAGTAGTATAGGTCAAATACAAAACATACAAACCCTAGAAAAGAGAATTTTCGGACCCTTCGTATTTAAACAAATTAGTTTCATAAAAAAAATGGATTATTTCTTATGATCAGGAATAATTAGTGATTAATCCTAGGTTAAATCTTACAAAATTTATTGTGGAATATAGTGTCACTTCCTCAAGGATTAATTGATCATTGCCAGAGTGGCAGTCATGTTCTTTTATTATACTTGAGGCCATTGAATCACGTTGAGTATTGATTTTATTCCCCATAATATCACAGATAATTTTTATTGTATGTTGTGGTTAACAATGCCTCTTTTTCATAAACTGTTTTACACCCTTTAAGGGTTACGAGTTAAAATTTTATATAATATGTATTTTTAATTAATGCATGGGCCGTTTCCCACCGAGGTAGGGTGCACCCGAGAAAATAAGAAACACTTGCATCGTCATTTCACTCCATCCACTGTCATACAGACGCAATATATTACTTGAATCATATTACGCCACCTATTATTGTCACCGTTCTATATTTTTATCTGCGTTAGTAATTTAGCCTATATTATAGGAACTCAATTTAAGTTATAATAAATGACTGTCGAAAAAAAAAACGGTTGGACTGGAGGCTCGAACTGTGGGTCTGAGATTAACAGGGATACATCTGTTGTAATGTTACTCTCGGGGACAAAGGTTTCGACCCTACCTCTACTTTTTGTTTATAATATATTGACATTATATAATATAAATGTATATAATATAATATATTCTGTTTATTAATATATTAATTTTTGTTATATTAATCTTGACATTTTACAGTCGCTTGTTCTGAGTTATTCCTTTCATAGTTTTGCATATTTTAATATCTCAGAACAACTAAATCACTAAATCTATTTGGAATCTTCTACATTGATGAGATTTAAGAAGAAGAATTTTCGCTCGTACATGTAATTGGTGACAGTGTGCGTATATAACAAGCTTTTTATAATCATGGATGTTAAAGATATAAAGGTTCGTGATTTCAAAATGTGTAGCATAGTTGGCTGATCCCTGTGTTATATAGCATAGCATTATTTGTATCATCCATGTGCTTTAGTTATGAGGATCCACTTGTAGGCCTTGTGACTTTGTGTGACGTTCACGGGATGCACATGTGTAGGCTCGGTACCTCTGCCTCCCTCTCAGACGGCATGTAGTCCTACAGGCGAAGACAGGCAGAGGCTGGAGGCTCCAAATTCATCATCACTGTCCGATATATATATGTTACCATCCAACAAGTGTGTCTACCTTCAACCCTCGTTATCTTCCATTAAGAACCCTACGATAAATGGTGCACAGCGGTTGTGGGCATAAAATTGATTATTGCGCCGATGTTGTACGGAAGATTTTCTTTCGGACAAGCAAGACGGCCATTTAGGTATGCTCACCAGTAGGCGAACTACACCAGCCAGCTACTCAAGCCAGTTCTCCCGCCCTAGCTCCCTACCAGCTTCTACTCCATCCACTGGCCCAGTCTCTTTGTAATTTGTGTTTATCTGCTTTATTTGGCATCTCTCCCGAACTGGGGTCTGAACTCGAGTTTGCAAATTAAGCCCAGTTTCCAGTCTCCGGTGGGGTTGAGTCAGTCCAGCACTCAGTCTTCTTCAATCAGTTCTTTTGCCTGCAAGCCAGCTTCTACTCTTGCTGTGACATCTCATGAGAAGTGATCAAGCTATTCGTGTGATGGGTTATGATAAGCCAGGCTAGAATCTAACCTGGTGTCTTACCCCCAAGTATTCAAAGCAAGCCACGTGAGATAGTCTTCATCGCTTGTATTCAGCTCCAGCAATTTGAGTGCTCTTTTTCATCCCTTGTGGTTGTTGGGTATTTTGTGGGTTTGTTTTTTTATGCCAGTCGCGCTTAGATTATCTTCGCGGGCAGTGTGGTGTTCCTCAGGCGGGGCTTACGCCAGTTCAACCATAGACCCTAACACCCAAACACGTGTGTCTCACATTGCCGGTCTTAGCCCTGTTTCAGCACACTCACCACTAGGCCTCAGATGAATAAATCGCCATTACCCACTCACCTAACTTTTTCAGTGTTTTGGTAAACTACTAAGGGTTGTCAGCACATACTTTAAGGACCAACATTGCTGGGTCAAGAGCTCGGTGTGTTTTTCGCGCCACCGTTTAAAAAGCCTCCTGTGTTGTGTCTATCGTCAATTTAAGGACAATTCTTCGATTTGTGGAGAGTAAAGGCTGTGATCGTAGTCATGCCACAGTTCTCTACCCTCACCTCCAACCCTTCAACGTATACCTCAAAATACGTCACCAAATTCGTACTGCGATATTATTTTCCATAGAGACATTGTTCGGAGTGTTGAGAACTTTCTTTTGTGTTTCCAGTGAATTTTTTTTCTTAGTGTACATCAGTGACTCTTGATCAGATCAGTGTTTGTTTGCGCAATATCTTTTAGTCTCCTTATTCAGTGTTAATTTTTCGTGCTTTATCTTATGTCTGATTGTGTTGTGTGTTTCTTTTTATACACTTGCAAGTAAGTACTTGTGTTTTTCTTTGTTGTGTGTGCTACATAATGAGCAGTATAGAACTTGCGTTTACACTTCAGGATTCACCTAGTGTTCTCAGTAGTCCAGTGGAAGTATTTCAGTAATTTATCAGCTTTATTCTGCATACATCTCTGTGTTTTCTGTTATATTTTTTTTCTTCCCAGCATTGGTGTATTTTTGTTTGTTTCACTGTGTAGTTGAACATTCTTGTGTCATAGTCTTTCCATTTAGCCTGTGCTTAATTTGTATTATTTCACAGACACTAGTGCATTATTCTGTGCAAACGCAAGTAATCATTTTTGACAAATTTTTCACACATTCAAGTTTCCATTGCAAGAAACTATATAGTATTGTGTTCGTGTTTACTGTGTTGTGTTCTGCATCACTGTAGTATTCAAACTTTTTTTATATGTTCTAGTGTTCAGCGCCTATTATTTTGTTTCATGTATTCATGAACAAATTCACTTTTAGTGCAATTTTTAAGTTCTCCTTTTAGAGTAAATTGTTCTTTGCTTTTTAAGCTGTTTCTTGAGTGCAGTTAGAGTTAAGGTTCATTCTTTAATTATTTTTTTATGTGTGTGTGTAATAATTTTTAATTATTGCACATTGACTCATTTTGCAATATTCATGTGCAAATTTGTGTTGCATAAAGTTTTATTGCAGAAAAATTTTATGCAGTACTTGTTGATAGCAATTGTTAATTTTTGCAACGTGCTAAGTTACTATTTCAGTGCAGTTTCTTATGCTCTGTTCTGTGTATAATATTTTATTCTTTGTGTGCCATTTTATTCTTTTTTAGTGAAATGTTTTGCTCAGTTTTTCTTAATTGGGCACAAGATTTATTGGTCCATTTATCATTTTATGTGTATTTCTTGTTTGCATTGATATTAAAAGACTACTCACTGTGCCATTCATTCAATTTAAAAGTAAAAGTGAGCAAATCAGATTTGAGTAAAGTTCAAGTTCTCTTGATTTCAAAGTGTTCTTTCATTCAGTTGCATATTTTACTTAGTGTTGGTGAGTTCTTTAATTACTGTGTAACCTGTCAACTTTTAATTACTTATGCAGAATCGTTAAGCATTTTTTTCCCATTTAAGGTTCACTGTGTTGTGTGGTCTCAGCCAAATTTTCTTTTGTTCTCTAAATTTCCTTTTTTTTTACATTTTGCAATATGTCTCAAGTTTTCCTTAAGCCGATGCCTCGCAACATGCTGCTAGTACAACCATTTAATGCGTCAGTCCCAAAAATTTCGTGTAAACTACTTATCAATACATTAGATATACTCAGACTTCTAGCCTGCGTAAATTTCAGTCGTTGATCCCGTATGATGCTATGCCATTGTCTACAATGGTGACCCAGACCAACCTTGAAAGGTTTGGTTTACCGCAGTTAGAGGCCAGAGTATGATGACTTCAGTTGATGGTTCTCCCATCTGTGAGTTGTTTGTTCAGTATCGGAAAGGAGAGTCTAGCGTCTCCAGCTGCTCACATGTATTTAATTAATTCGTATGAGGACTTTCAAGGATCTAAACCATGGGTGGCAAGATTTATGATCAGTTAATTCGCAACATTATCTTGAAACCGGTGCAAGAAAAACGCCAATCCGTTGTTTGTCTCAAAGAATTAGTTTGCCAACAGCTCCGAGACCAGAAGAGTCATTAGATGAGTTTGCATTCGTCTCTTATATAACCTAATGTCCTTCATTCGTTTAAACCAGGTCAAAATTCAAAGTACCTTAAAGATAACGATTAAACCAGCCCTTGTGGGGTTTGCCAAACTAGCTGCATTTTGGAGTTATTAAACACTAATGCCACCTGACATCTATAGTATGTGTAAATTCATAAAGTCCGCTAGATGCTATAAGGGACGCTGCAGCTCTAATCCATGTACGAAATTTGTGTCCCGAGGGAACCTTCCTTATTCGTTAAGTCTATGCCCAACACCCTTGACCACTCCTGTACTTTCCTTTTGTTTGTGCTACTACCAAAAATCCCAACCTTCAACTCACTCGCGTCCATCATCCAAAGCAAGTGTAGAGGCCATCATTCCCGTTTAGAACCCGTAGTTCGTACAGTACCCACAGTCAAGAGTTGCTAACTATTGTGGTGTTACGTGGCATATCGCTATATTTTGTCATGACAGTCACCCTAAGAGCGTCGTATGAGATGAGTACCAGTCAGATTCTTCCACTGTACTTTCATAGAATTCTCGGACATGAAGTCTGAGTGGCACTGCTCTCTAAGCTGCAGTACTCTGATCTTTCCGTGGCCGTTCCAACCGCAGAGCCAGGAGAGGAAACAGACGTCGTGGCTTCACAAAAACTAACCAGAAAAACCAGGCTCATTCTTCAATTCGGGGGAATCCGGCGCCCAAGTCTATCGTTCCAGTCGTGACCAGTAGTAGGTGATAACGAAGTACACCATCCCAGTCCAGAATTCCTATACGAAGCTTAGCCAGCCTTGAGATTGAACAGCCATGCTCTGACGTAGAGGAATTGGGAAGAAGTAGAACCATGCTTTCTCGTTGACAATCCCCTTTCTAGTTTGCATATAACATCCTAAAGAAAAGATTGGTCCATTTAGTACAAGCTTCTGTCCATTTAATTGCGCCCGTTCAAGTGTTATGGACTTGGTGCGCAAGTTTATATCATTAACGGTCTAGCTGTTTAAGAGAAGCAGTTACGCCGTGTCCTCCTCGTTGAACCCAACATCCGGTAACTCCCTTAGTGGTGTAGCTGGTTCCCTTCCTGCGTGTCCCGAGAGCAGATTCGCTCACCTTTCTATCCAAGGAGAGAGGAATTTAACTGCTGCTTTTCTTGTTGTCGACCAGATTGCTTTCCCTGGTGACCTTCTATGATTTGCTTCCATGGAGACTTCGCATTGTGCTCGACCGTACCGATGGAATGCCCAAATTGACGAACTTGATCGTTCCATTCTGGGGTTACAGCTTGGATCAGAAATCTGTCATACTGCTGCGGAGTATGATGTTCGCATTAAGTCCTTACTGAAGCAATGCATCTCCAGTAAGCGTACCCAAGCGGTCAGGCACTGGTAATTCGTCACTCCCTATCTCTGTTCCACCTACACCTTCAGACTTGCAGGAAAGCTGTTCGGTGCCTCAGTGTCCGAGGACACTCGACTGATGAGTGCACAGCCTATCCTGCAATGACTGCAAGTTCGAGTAGTAGTTTCTCCACCAGAGGGATTGCCTTGTCAGCTAAAACGATTACTTGTGAAACATAGTAATGCCATCTTTGTTGATGTCACATGCCGTCTGCTAGAAAGACGTCTCTGTTGCGGTAGTGCTCTCACTAGAGTGTCTGTTGTTGTTCTAATGTTCCAGATGGTGATAACGTCCTAGTTGTCAGTGATTCCTGCAAGGTCAAGGGTTTATTTGTTGAACTTCCTTACACGTTGTTAGATGACAAGTAAGTTCAATTTATTCACTTGCTACCATTGGGTCACAGTGTTCGTCTCAGAGCAACATACCAACCTCGTATGACCTAGACTCATATCCTTACTCCTGTTCAAGTCAGGATGTGATGCGCACTGACAGTGGAGTCGGTGCTACTTTCAACAGTGGAGAACTCATCACTCTGCTGGATCGAATCATATACACCAGTTGAGGAGAAGGACCCCCTTAGCCTCCTCTGATTTTCCCAGACGAAGTCCAGCGCTTGTTGACGCTGGTGAACAACGTAGATACAGCCATTGCCTTACAGGTGAGAAGATGGGGGTTATAAAGAACTTATTGTCCCATGTATTCCACTTGAATGGGATACCAGACTATTTATATACCTGCGATACAGAATGCATCATTTCCCAAGTTCTGTCGCAGAGGATATGATCAATTAAAGCTCAATGATGGAGTTATTGCACTACGCATTCACCCTGGATGCCGCCCATTGATCTAGTGCCTAAGAAGGGACGGGACTTGGTGCCCGGTGATTGACTTTAGGAAGTTAATGCGGAAACCAATCAATTCAGGATCGCTTCCACTTCCTGTATAGGTGGACCTTTTAGCAATAGCGGAGATATACAAAGTCTTCTCAACCCTGGACACTTGTTAAAAGGGCTTTGGCTAGTCCCTCTTCACGAGGACGCCAAGAGTTAAACTGCATTCTCCACTCCCCACAGGTCATTATCACATACTCTGTATGGTTTGGATTACGATCGTCTCATATACACGTTCTCTAGGATCTTGACCAACTCTTTAGAGGTTATAGGTAATGCAACTTATGGTTGTACTGAGGGACGACGTAATCGTCATGTCCGAAGAGTGGGACTCACACCTGAAAAGACTTGATATAGTACTTGCAACGCTTGAGATGCCCAACTTAAAGATCAAACTGTCAAATGTCAATTTTTCAGATCAGAAATTAAGTTCTTGGTCACGTAGTCACTCCTAGAGGGGGTTACGACTGATCAAAGTAAGTAATGCAGACTAAATTTTCCAACTCCCAAAACTGCTTACTGATGCCGTATAAGATCCCTTTGTGGCTTAGCAGGTTTTTAAGATCTTTCATTGCCAATTTTACTTCATAGTGCTCCGCTAACTGAATTGCTTCAAGAAAGATGGCTCCTTATTGTTTGGACCTTCTGTCAAGAAAGGGAGCATTCCAAATCTAAAAGAAAAGTTAACATCTGCTCCATTTTGAAATTCCAGATTTTTTCTAAGCCTTCTATCAGACAACTGATGCTAGTTCAATTGGCATAGGTAACCGTACTAGCTCAGAAGACTGATGGAAGTACAACGCAGTTGCATTTGCTAAGCCGAAGTCCTTACGAAGGCTGACGTATTATACAGAACGGAGCAAGAAGCTTTAGCTTAGTATGATCTTTAAAGCACTACCGAAGACATTATTTACCAGTACCCTGTTCATGTCTTGAACAGACCATGCACCACTTGTACCTTTAATTCCAGAACAAAACAGCCTACGGAAGGTTAGCCAGGATGGACCTTGACTATCCAAGAGTTCAATCCCAACTTTTGTAATTTAACCTGGCATGTCGAATGTAGTCGCTCGATGCTTTATTGCGACACGTTAGTTAGTGTAGTTACGCAAATCCGCCATTTACGTCGAGGATGTCAAAAAAATGCCATAGATCCAGATCCATGTGGTCTGGTGTGATTCGATTTCTGCTCCAGAAGATCTTATTCTTACTGTGAGCCACCAGCACCATTAGTGACTTTGTAATGAGCCAAGAATTATTGTTACCCGAACAGCGTGTTGGGTACTCCAAGCAGGAAGAGTTTACCAGTTGGTTAATTCCACTGTCAATAGGAAAAAAGTAAGCTATACAGCTAGTGCCATGATGCCACAGGTTGTTGACACCCTGGTTTGTTCGTTCTGTGAAAACAAAGCCAGAATGAAATACTTATGGCCCGTATGGCAACTGACATTTCCGAGTATGTTAAGAAATTGTATTGTCTGTAATATGCAACATAATAGGGAAAATCGTCAATGGTCTCCTAATCCATCCAAGTGACCAACCCACTAGCGAACATCGGCGAAAGAGTTGCCTTGTTGTTACCCATTTTTTATGTCCCTCCAAGGCAAACAAACATCTGTGTGTTATGGTAAGACCATTTCACAAGATTTTGTGAGCAGTTTCCTAATGCAGATTAGACTGCAGGGGACAGTAGGCTAAAGCGTTTAAGACGCATTATCTGACAGCATCATACCACCCCTAAGTCCTTAGTAAGTAATCTGGGAGGTGATTTCTGTAATGAGATTTTCTTGAAAATTTGTTTACTTTATACAAGATCTCTAAATCCACCATTGTTCCTCTTCATCCTGCCAGCAATGGTTAGCCGAAAGAAACCAATAAAACAAGTACTTGTTTATGTCTGAGGAGCCACTATTCAACCCCAATAGTGGAAACTGGGATGAAAGTCTTACCAGATGTTCAAGTGCCTTGATTTACTTACAATGCTTCCAGTGAGTGATACTCCACATTTATGCATTGTATGGTGTAGACAAGCGTTTACCAATGAGTTGTTATATCCACTCCGAAACCTAATTCAACCTGATGATTTCGTAGCAATCGTACCAGCATGGCTCGAGTGTTTTTAGAGAATCCGTTTGAAAAACTTCATAATCAACAGCAGAATATATAGAGTAGTAACTAATTGCCGTGCTAAGCCGTCACAAGTCAAAGTAGGTTCAAGAGTAATGCTGATACTCTCTCGTTTAAATTTCAACAAAACATCCGAAATGCTTAAGCTCTCGATCAAAAGTTCTGTCGGACCTTATCGGGTGTAGAACCATAATCTCTGGTTTATAAGTATTAAGGTTAGAGAAATTAGTACGGGCAAGTACAAAGAATCGCATTTAGATCTAATGAAATTAGTTATGTGATGTTTGAAGATATTGCTACCCAGGACTAATATGACAGATGCTGAAAATCCTCTTGGACTCTTTACCTCTACCTCAGATACTCAGTCATGTAACCAACCTGAATGCCGTTACTCCTTGCGTATCGATCAGGTAATGAGAAATCCCAAAGTATCTTTTGTGAATACTCCTTTAGATCGCCCCCAGTCAAGGCACTGTGTTAGCCATTGCAGAGGAATTCGATCCTCCCAGAGATGATAACCATTCTGCATATGTAAACCTCACCCTCGCACAGGAATTGGGATTTAATTTTACATTGTCTGTTTATAATTAGATGTAGACGAGATGAATGAAATTATCAACTGTGTGCTTTGTTATATAGCTGATCAGTTTGTCAGAATTTTCGTTATTCACGTTCCTCGTATTCTGGAATTGACCAGTAATAGTATGAGTGCACCCAGATGCTTTGGTTTATCTTACTTGTATATATATATTTATTCTTCCCTCAGAATCCGTAGGAGTGCATGAATCAGATCGATCGATCAATTCCATCCATATTGTACTATGATTTGATCTTATAGTTTGTAATGATTAGTTAAAAGTGATTACGTTAAACACCATTATGTAAAACCATTGTTGTAACATCCATTATGATACCATCCATTAGTTCTAAGTTATATATGATTTTGTTATTGCATAGAAATCAGCCCAGATACCGCCTGCCGGTTAAGCTATAGATAGTTGTGTATGTCGATACGGACATACGTAACATGACCGAGCTGTCAGCATTGTTGCTGATCCCTGTGTATATGATAGCAATTGGTATCATCATGTGCTTTAGATATGAAGATCCCTTGTAGGCCTGTCTTGGTGTGTCGTCACGGGAATGCGCATGTGTAGGCTCGTACCTCTGCCTCCCTCTCAGACGGCGTGTAGACCTACAGGCGAGACAGGCAGAGGCTGTGTCCACATTCATTCATCACAGGTTCCGACAATATATGTTACCCCACTCCAACATGGTGTCTACCTTCACAACCCTCCGTTGATCTCATTAAGACAACCCCATACGTAAATGGACTTGTAGTTAATTAAGTGGTCTTAAAAACAAAAAGGTTGAATGTTGGAATTATTAACGAAACACCTTCAGGTCCCAGTAATATTGATGTTCTCTCGTTATGTATTAGTATTGAAAAAATGGCAATGACAGTAGTACAGTTTACAGACACGTTTCACGAATAAACTTTTAATGTTTACAGTGGTTCGGGATTCAGTCAGTGTTTACCACTCTTGACATGGGTGAAAATGTGTTATCACTCACGTAATTTACATAAGAAACATAAGACATTAGAAATTAGGAACACTGCAGCAGGCCTGTTGGCCCATACTAGGCAGGTCCTTACCAAAAATGTTATCGTATAATGAAAGGAAAACATGGAATTTAACTCTATCATTTGAGGGGGACGTTGAGAGCTGTGAACCCCAAACACAGCATTTCCTCAGAGAGGAACTTAACTCTTCAAATGTAGCAACACCATGAAGCACTGACCATATATGATATTACAACACAAGTGTTTAAATATCAGTATATACATGCAGATGTAATTACTGGGGAGGACACACAGAAATAAATCTGTGCCCAGTAAATACGACCGCCCGGACAGGCTAGAATCCTAGTCCAGACAGAAGAGAAGAACTCCTCTACCTAAACTACCATGAAGAGGCTACTTATTGTTTTTTAATTCGTCTATTTAAATGTCATAGCTTTTTTATATTCTTATTTGAATTTTCTGCATTTTCGTTCATATAAAAGTGTTATCTCTGTGTCTATTTCTGGTGTTATTATGTTAAATATTGTGATCTTCGTATCACCTGTGTTATTATGTAGGAGCGTCACACTTATATCTCTAATATTGCTGTGTATAAAAGCTTAACCTTTGCAACCTTGATATTACCTTATATAAAAGCGTGATATTTGCTTTTCTAGTTTTACTAAGTTGCATAATATTGTCATCGTTGCATGTCTAGTGTTATGTATAAGCGACATCTTTATATGTCTGGTATTGGAAATATAAACACATGTGCAGTATAATGTGATCCTTTATTGACAACGTTTCGCCCACACAGTGGGCTTTTTCAAGTCACAAACAGATCTACCTGGAAGATGAGGTAATCAGTCCCTCAACCTAGGAGTAGGTGCGAAGAGCACCATAGTCGTGGAGATTCTGAAGCAGAAGAAAGGAGCCTGGCGCTTATATAGTAACGTCAGGTGTAGCAGACGAGGGCATATTCACTGGTAGGCGGGATTCCCCAGTGGAAGTAGGTCCTTCCCAAAGAGATGGGTTAGTTGTAGTAGTAGTTGTCGTAGTCGTGGAGGTTATGTACATGTCCTCAGAATTAAGATTCCATGATGTTGCAGTGTCTGACAAGTTGTGTACGAATGGTATATAATACCGACAAGATGAGATTAAGACACGTGCAACATCTGGGTATCTTTATTGTAGACGTTTCACCATCCAGTGGCTTTATCAATACAAATTCTAGGACATAACTTGAAGACAGTAGAACTATGTACAGAAGATGAGGTAATCAGTCCCTCAACCTAGGAGTAGGTGCGAAGAGCACCATAGTCGTGGAGATTCTGAAGCAGAAGAAAGGAGCCTGGCGCTTATATAGTAACGTCAGGTGTAGCAGACGAGGGCATATTCACTGGTAGGCGGGATTCCCCAGTGGAAGTAGGTCCTTCCCAAAGAGATGGGTTAGTTGTAGTAGTAGTTGTCGTAGTCGTGGAGGTTATGTACATGTCCTCAGAATTAAGATTCCATGATGTTGCAGTGTCTGACAAGTTGTGTACGAATGGTATATATACCATTATATACCATTATATACCATTATATTGTACGAATGGTATATATACCATTATATACCATTCGTACACAACTTGTCAGACACTGCAACATCATGGAATCTTAATTCTGAGGACATGTACATAACCTCCACGACTACGACAACTACTACTACAACTAACCCATCTCTTTGGGAAGGACCTACTTCCACTGGGGAATCCCGCCTACCAGTGAATATGCCCTCGTCTGCTACACCTGACGTTACTATATAAGCGCCAGGCTCCTTTCTTCTGCTTCAGAATCTCCACGACTATGGTGCTCTTCGCACCTACTCCTAGGTTGAGGGACTGATTACCTCATCTTCTGTACATAGTTCTACTGTCTTCAAGTTATGTCCTAGAATTTGTATTGATAAAGCCACTGGATGGTGAAACGTCTACAATAAAGATACCCAGATGTTGCACGTGTCTTAATCTCATCTTGTCGGTATTATATACCATTCGTACACAGATCTACCTGGGTTGGAAGGTACGCGAGTATTTATGTGAGGTTCAGAATGCTGAGGTCAGGTGGAGAATGCTGCATCTGATGATGTACCGAGTGGGGTTATAGAGTCTAAAATCTTGGGTAGCTTGGAAGGGAGAAACAAGGAAAAAACAAGCTACCCAAGATTTTAGACTCTATAACCTCACTCGGTACATCATCAGATGCAGCTTTCTCCACCTGACCTCAGCATTCTGAACCTGTCTATAAATGCTCGCGTACCTTCCAACCCAGGTATATCTGTTTGTGACTTGAAAAAGCCCACTGTGTGGGCGAAACGTTGTCAATAAAGGATCACATTATACTGCACATGTGTTTATATTTCCATTGTGTCGGTATTTTATACCATTTATTTCCATGTCTGGTATTACTACACATAATCAGGTGATCTTTGTATCTCTGATAGCACTAACAAACGTATTTTCTAACGACTTCTCCCAATATTGTTACATCACTTATCAAGGAAGCAGCCTAAGTATAAAAGACCTAACATGACATCTATTTTTTAAACTTTGTGACACTGTACCATCTACATTTGCCTGCATATGTACCCTCCTGTAGTGTGTGTGTGTGCGTGTCCTTCACATCACAAAGGTGAGCCTCGTCTCTTGGCTTCCTCACCTCTAGCTACCTACCTCAGTCTCTCCCCAAGATCTTGTGTCAAGAACGTCACTTATATGCCTACTGGATGTCTCGCCTTCCCCACTTTCTGGAGGTCCCAGGCGACCTTGATGGATTGGAATCATGTCTTTTCTAACTACGGTCGAGACTTTCCAGGTGGGGGAATTACAGGACCTAGAGAATGTAGCAAGTAATATTGCATTATTACAGGAATGACAACAACAGCTAGCTAATCAGGAGACGCGATCACCTGACAAAAAGAATTTTGGAGGTCGCTGCTATAACCTGGCCAGTAAGCCTCTATTGTTAATATCTGTATTACTATGTGTATGACGAACGGTGATGTAGAGATATTGCCATTTATCGTAAAATAAATTAGGACATAATACATTTCAGTACGCCATGAAGTGTGTGGGACAAGAGGAAATGTCGAATGAAGATGATGAATTGCTAGCGGAATTTCATTCTTGGGAAAAGTAATTATGAGATCAATGAAGAGTGTTGCACCGGAAGATAACAGGAAGGAAGTGAATAAGAAGAAAAGCAATGAAAGAAGTACACTTTAGTAAATTACGTTACATTCACTACACTACACATCTTACAACTACCGTATTTTCAGTACACATCACTCAACTACCTTATTTTCGCTACACATCACTCAACTACCTTATCTTCGCTCCACATCACTCAGCTACCTGATCTTCGCTACACATCACTCCACTAATTTATCTTTGCTACACATCAATCAACTACCTTAGCTTCACTACACTACACATTAATCAACAAACTTAGCTTCACACACTAAACCAATCAGCTTTTTTTTGTTCACTACACTTAAATCAATAACTAACTTATATTCACACTCATCATAAAATTTTTTATAAAAAAAAATTTCTTCACTACATTCATGATCCAATCCCAGCCAAAATTTTTTTCCCCTGTTTTCCTATAACACCAACAAACCAAACCCAAAAAAACCCCAACAATTTTAAACTCCACCCCCCCCCAACCACACCCCAAACACACACACACACACAACACACAGCCAAAAAGCTGTGATCCCCCTGGAATCACGTATAGGTAAGTCACCCCAACTATATAAAGCACCTAACTATATTTGTGTTTATTTTCGATACTTACTTCTCTGAATAATCTCTCTATTACATCTTAAAAAATTTTTATTGTGATCATTTTTTTTGAGTTTTAGTAAGACTCCCCCCATATTTCTGTTATGAACTCTCTGAGCGTCGGCTTAAAATTATTTACTTATTTCCGAGAATGACAAGCGAGACGATGGGTGGTGTAGAAGAAGCGGAGTCGCTTTCCCCCTTTTTGGGCCCCGCTAGCAAAAGGGTAAAAAGGTTTTCAAGTGAGGCTGGCGGGTCAAAACACCGTCCTCGAAAGCAATAAAAAGTTTCGGAAATTTTCAGGGCTCAGATTTCACTTAAGGTAAAATTGGCAAAGGGAGTTTCGTAAGACCACGGGAAAAAGGGGACAATGGATGAGGCTCCATCCATTTGCTGTGAAAGTCTTTGAAACCCAGAGTACGACATAAAGGAATGCGCCCCCTGAAGGCTGTGCAGGGTGGAGGAGCCCCAATTTTTGGGGGGGTTTCCCAAAGGGGCTTCCTTCACTTATCTGGAAATTGCCCAGGGGCAACCCTAATGAAATTTTTCGAAAGCCAACCCCGTTTTAGAATGCAAAAAAGCTTTTCGAAGCTGTGAAGATTGACTCTGACTTTCACACTAAAGGTTTCGCACACCAGGCCTTCATCCGGGAAAAATATCACGATGAGTCGATAACAAAAACGTTGCAAATTTAATTGACCTGGGGTAATCCCCAAGCTTGGAAGGACCCCTCAATGGATAAACGTACGTAAAAAGACAATGAAGATTTGGATAACCCTTTTTAATACTCCCACTGGGGGAAGTAAGGTTATTTTATTTATTTTATTTTTTAGGAAATTAAAAATTAATTTTTTTGGAAAATTATTTTTTAAGGAGATGAATTTTTAAAAATTTAATAAGGAAATGAAAAATTTTAAATTTTTAAGGAAATGAAAAAATAATTTTAAAAAGGAAAAGAAAAATCTTAAGGAAATGAATAATTTTTTTTGGAAATGAAAAATTTTTTCATCTTGTGCAAGAAAAGGGATAAAATACCGAAAAATATGAAAACTAGAACCCTGGCAACTCTGGATATTTTATTTTAGACGTTTCGCCAAACCAGTGGCTTTATCAAAACAGTTCTAGGCATAATGGAAAAAAAAGTGAATTATTAAAAAAGAGGTAAACAGTCCCCTGGCCTTTGAGTAGTTTCACAGCACGTGAACATGACGCCTTTAACCGCCTTTCTTACCTTTGCTCCAGATTCTCCTCCACCACGTGCTGTGAAAAACTAATCAAGGCTGAGGGAAAGATTCCTCATCTTTTGTAATAGTTCTACTGTTTCCTATTATGTCCGAATCGTATTTATTAAAACCAGGAGCCCAAACGTCTACAATTAAAAAATATCCCCGATTGCCTGGTCTTACTTTCAAAATTTTCATCTTAGTGCCTAAACGTAGTGGAAAATTAATTTGGAGGAAGTTAAAAGAGAAAAAAGATGTAAGTGAATATTTTAAAAACATACTGAATATTTTCATATAGGGAATTAGGACAAGGGGAAAATGTAGTATAGCTAAGTATTACTTTAAAAACATCTGAGGTGAAGTTAAGATAAAGGGAAAATGTAGTGGGCTGTGACTATATTAAAATCTAAGAGGAACTTAAAAGAAGAAAGTTTAGCGTGACTATGATATATTAATAACATTGAGGGAATTAAGTGGGGAAAGGGGGTGTAGAGTGGCTAAGAATATATTAATAACATTTTAAAGCAAGCGTTTATTATAGTGTGGAAATGTAGTCTGGATTTAAGGTTCTGGATTTAACATCAAGAAGTTGGAAAGTAGATGATGCCTGTCCTAAGCCAGACAGTGGAAGAACGGGAAGTGCTGTTATGGTAAACCAGTTTGAATATATAATATAGAAGTTAATTAGTAAGTGGCTGTTCGTCCCTCTCACGTAGTCCTCCAGGAACATGACTAAGTTGATCACTTAACTAAACAAGCATTAAATAGAATGTTGTATATAATTTTGGAATCTCAAATAGAAGTGGGTGTACCCACCAGTTTGTGGTTGCAAAGGTCGAGTCACAAGAGTTGCACATGTGTCTAATTTATCAACATGTCGGTTCTCTGAACCATTCATCTACAAACCTTTAGTGTGTCTTACTGAAAGATAAATATTTCATTTTAAGAAGTTTTGTTGCCTCTGATTTTATTAACAAAAATGTTGGAATGTCATTGTATTTTGGACTTCCAATAGTTTTAAACATCAAGCTGAATACTAAGCAAACCTTAATAAACAGTATAAGTTAAAACTACATCAACTTTAAAACACTTTTCTTCAGCCCTTCAGAAATTAATTTTCTTCTATCCAAAAACTACACTGAATATTAAATATTTTTCTTACATTTTAAATATTATATTTACATTAATGTGTTCTGGTATGTGAACCTTCACTGCAGAATAACATTGCCACTTTCATTAATATTTGTCTACGGGTTTACATCATATAAAGGCGACAACAAATTTTCAACGTGATTTTTTTTAATTACGTCAACTTTGGGTGATGACTCAGAGTGTATTGATTTAATTTTTTATATTAATGAATTTGTCTGTAGTGGATATGCATAAACTTATCTCTGAATTTATGCTAGATACAGGACTTATCCTAGACTTAAGCTCAAGTCTAAAGCGAATTTAGTTAATGGTGAGATCATTAATATTTTACTTCCATAATGTGTGGGAGGTGAACCCTAATTAGACAGACCATTTATTGATGGTTTTGTAAAGACCTTCAAATGCGAGTGAAAGAAATTCAGTGTTTCTTAATGAGTTACAATCAAGTCATAAACGAAGATTTTAGAGCTCAGAAAATTATCTTTTTTATTAGATTTTTTCCATGAATGTCAAAAAGCTTGAATATTTAAATCACAATATCTAGGAAAAAAAATTTACATACGAACATTATGCAAATATTTTTAGGAAGAAATTATGCAGCAGCTGGAATCATTAGCTACTAGGTAAAGGGAAGAAGAGAACGAGGAGAGGAACGTACAGAAGAAAATATAAATATCAGGGAGAGAGAGAGAGAGAGAGAGAGAGAGAGAGAGAGAGAGAGAGAGAGAGAGAGAGAGAGAGAGAGAAGAGAGAGAGAGAGAGAGAGAGAGAGAGAGAGAATCATATATACCCAGGATGACTCGAGTATGGAACACATTCGTACAGCATAATGATGTCAACGAGATAGTCAGTTGATCAAATGAAAATGCTGGTCCACAGATGGCTCCAACTTCATCCTGTTCCCTACTTGTATGTCTCATAACAATAAAAATGCTTTCAAATGAGCTGATGTAGGTAACAGCTCTTAGCTTGCCAATAAAATTAGGAATCCTTAACCTGTAAATAGCTTGTCAATAAAGCTAGGGATCCTTAACCTTGTCAAACCTATACGATACGATACATCCTCTAGCGCCTGGAACCAATCTTGGGCGGAAAACATAATATACTGAGTCAAAAAAGAGAATTGGTGTGCACTACCTAGCAGAGTTTACTGCCAGAGGGGAATCAGGCCTGTGTCCCGTGTGAAAAAAATAATAATAATTGAACTTTTCGTGTCAGAGGAAAGAAAGTCTCCCTGATAACATTGAGTATACATAGTGTATAGTGTATACTACAGTGGCTCCCTAGTATATTGATGATAAAGGCTAAAGTGTCATTTGAAAACAGGTGAATTTGTAAATGAAGTGATAAGCCTATAGAGGCAGGTGCCAGAAGTCGCCAGAAACTTACCACAGGTCAGCTGTTTTTAATAATCTTCCTGGCTTGCTATTGCACTCGCATATAATCTAGTGATACCAGTGAATAGCAGAATACAGTGTTGTAGTAGCAACTAACCAGTATTATAATGGTACTTAGTGGAGTGGACTTTCATTAGTTTCTTTTTTCTTGAAATACTAGACGTATACTGTGAATTTCATATAACCTGTAGTTACCAGCGGTCGCAATATTCACAACGAGAAGCAATTTAAATTTACTACAGAAAAAGCGTCCCTCCCCCAAAAATTTTTCCCCCAAATCAACTATAGTGATAATATAGCATTTATTGTGGTGGAGACGGAAAAAAAATAGAAAAGCTAGATACAGCGATTGATAAACAAGGGTTGAGGTCGACTGTTCGTCATTGTAGGAGTTGCCAGCAGTCACCGGTTTCTTCAACACGCAAGTTATACTTTTGTATCAATCAAATCACATATTACTCGGGTAGATAATTTCCAGTAGATCCTTCATGTGTTAGCTCAAATCACCGACCAGTATGTTTTAAATAAGTGACCCCATGATCAGATCAGATCGACTGGTCCGAACCCTTGACTGGTCCGAACCTTGACTGTCCGACCGGGACTGTTTCAAACGGTTTCGTTGGACAATAAAGCAGACTGTAAACGGATGGGGTTGTAGGCGCCCTTATAAACACAAACATTAAATATAAATCAGGAACGTGCACGGAAAGCTGTCCAATATACAAAAACAGTTAGAAACAGAAATACAAATAGCTTAGAGCTTCATTTAAGGAGGTTATATAATAGAATATTCAAGAGGTTGCTAGTAGAATTGCAGTAAATCAACCATTCAAATCATTATGAAGCTGTGTGTAGTCTGTGGTCAGTCAAACAAACGGGCTTCCACATGGGTAAATTGTCATTTTTGTGGAAAATTGGTGTACACCCCTTGTGCAGATATCCAAGAACTAGCTACAAGCAGTGTTAAAACAGGGAAGTGTTTTTGGGTATGCCCAAATGAGATAAATCTGTGGACTAAAATCACAAAGGTATTAAAAGAGGACAACATTCAAAGCTGCTTTCATAGAAACCTGGAAGCTTCTACAAACAGATGGGAACATAAAAGTCTGGGCTGAATGGTACTGCCCTTGACACTGGCCATGTAGTCATAAACTGTAAGGCTGGAGATGAAGTCCTGGTAGTCAGTAAATGTGGGGCTGATAGTGCTGTCCTGGGAGACAGTAATGGTGAAGCTGGAGGTGCTGTCCTGGGAGACAGTAATGGTGAAGCTGGAGGTGCTGTCCTGGGAGACAGTAATGGTGAAGCTGGAGATGCTGTCCTGGGAGACAGTAATGGTGAAGTGGAGATTTTGTCCAGGTAGTCGGGAATTATACGCAGGAAGGAATACATATAAATGACCTCATAGGGGACAGGAGCCATGTAGGGAAACAAGTGTAGTCAAAGATAAGATAAACAATATTGCAAACTAGAATACAACAGGAAATAGCAAACAAGAGGATTCCACTAGCAATAGTGAGATATATTACCAAAAACAACTGGTGGGAGCTCCATTGTTGGTGCTAGGAGGATAGAAGTAAGACTGGAAACAATGCCACCAACAGGGAATAGTCACAGAAACCCAAGGCAAACGGAAACCAAGCCTGTGCACATACTATGCACTCGGTATCTGCTGGCATGGGAAATCTGGAAAAAACAGATGGGACGTGCAACTATGACCACCCTAGAAATATGCCATGCCATATGAAACAGGAAATGCAAACTCCCTTCCTGTAAGCTTTTTTAACCCTGAACGTGTACCTCTTCAGTACAGGAAAGACTGTGCATATAACTTAAATTGCCAGGCATACCATCTAAAGGGGACAAAAGATACAAAACATCCAGGCCATGGAAAACCTGGGTAGCCACAGCCACTCAAGAGGGAGAGGTTTTTTAGTGCCAGGAAGGAAAAAAAACTGGCAGGAAATGGCAGAAATCGTACACCAAATCCAGTCATTCCTGGGGTTTGGGAACCACAGTCGATGGCCTCCACCTCAAACCCAAAAAAAGAT
>NC_069477.1:28174339-28193443 GCF_026875155.1 Cherax quadricarinatus | reverse complement strand
TCAGCATTCAAACCCTGACTATAAATGTTTCGTACCTTCCACCCCAGTTAGATCTGTTTGTGACTTGAAAAAGCCCACTGTGTGGGCGAAACGTTGTCAATAAAGGATCACATTATACTGCACATGTGTTTATATTTCCATTGTGTCGGTATTATATACCATTTATTTCCATGTCTGGTATTACTACACATAATCAGGTGATCTTTGTATCTCTGATAGCACTAACAAACGTATTTTCTAACGACTTCTCCCAATATTGTTACATCACTTATCAAGGAAGCAGCCTAAGTATAAAAGACCTAACATGACACCTATTTTTTAAACTTTGTGACACTGTACCATCTACATTTGCCTGCACATGTACCCTCCTGTAGTGTGTGTGCTTGTCCTTCACATCACAAAGGTGAGCCTCGTCTCTTGGCTTCCTCACCTCTAGCTACCTACCACAGTCTTTCCCCAGGATCTTGTGTCAAGAACGTCATTTATATGCCTACTGGATGTCTCGCCTTCCCCACTTTCTGGAGGTCCCAGGCGACCTTGATGAATTGGAATTATGTCTTTTCTAACTACGGTCGAGACTTTCCAGGTAGGGGAATTACAGGACCTAGAGAATGTAGCAAGTAATATTGCATTATTACAGGAATGACAACAACAGCTAGCTAATCAGGAGACGCGATCACCTGACAAAAAGAATTTTGAAGGTCGCTGCTATAACCTGGCCAGTAAGCCTCTGTTGTTAATATCTGTATTACTATGTGTATGACGAACGGTGATGTAGAGATATTGCCATTTATCGTAAAATAAATTAGGACATAATACATTTCAGTACGCCATGAAGTGTGTGGGACAAGAGGAAATGTCGAATGAAGATGATGAATTGCTAGCGGAATTTCATTCTTGGGAAAAGTAATTGAGATCAATGAAGAGTGTTGCACCGGAAGATAACAGGAAGGAAGTGAATAAGAAGGAAAGCAATGAAAGAAGTACACTTTAGTAAATTACTTTACATTCACTACACTACACATCTTACAACTACCGTATTTTCAGTACACATCACTCAACTACCTTATCTTCGCTACACATCACTCCACTAATTTATCTTTGCTACACATCAATCAACTACCTTAGCTTCACTACACTACACATTAATCAACAAACTTAGCTTCGCTACACTACACATCAATCAGCTAACTTAGCTTCACTACACTTCACATCAATCAACTAACTTATATTCACTACACTACACATCAATCAAATGCCTCATCTTCACTACACATCAATCAACTACCTTAGCTTCATTACACTACACCTCAGTCTACCTAACTACCTTATCTTCACTACATTACAGAACACTAAACTATCTTCACTACATTATGCAACAATCAACTATCTTCACTACACTACATATCACTGAACTACCTTATCTTCACTACTCATCACTGATTATAAATAAAATCTTCACTATATTCATGTATCCAATCTTCAGCATCAAAATGTTTCCTCTGTTCACTACTAATCAGCAACTATGAATCCAACCCAGCAAACACAACTACGTTAGTGTAACTGTCCACTGTTCTCACACACACACACACACACCACACACACACACACACACGGCCAAAAGCTGTGAATCGACCCCTGGAATCACGTATAGGTAAGTACACACCAACATACTATAATAACATCCTAACTATATTTGTGATTATTTTTCGATACTTACTCCTCTGTATATAATCCTCTTTTATTACATCTTAACTATATTTATTTGTGATCACTTTTTCAGAGTATATTAGTAAGACTCCGCATATTTCTGTTACGAAACTCTCTGAGCGTCGAGCTTAAAATTATTTACTTATTTGCCAGAGAATGATAAACGAGACGATGGCTGGTGGTAGTAAGAAGCGGAGTCGCTCTTCCTCCCCTTCTGGACCCGCTAGCAAAAGGGTAAAGGTCTGCAATGCTGGCGGGTCACAGCACCATCCTCGCAAGACAATAAAAAAGTTTCGGAAATTTTCATGGTCTCAGATTTCACTTAAGAGTGAAATTGGCGAAGGAGCTTTCGCTAAGACACACAGAGCATAGGTGACAATGGATGATGGCTCCATCGTCATTGCTGCTGTGAAAGTCTTTGAAACCCAGCAGTACGACATGACGGAATGTCGCCTCCTGAAGGCTGCTGCAGGAGCTGGAGGAGCCCCAAATTTTTGGGGGATTTCCAAAGGACTTCCTTCAGCTATCATCATGGAACTCTGCCAAGGACAACCACTAGATGAATTCTTCGAATGCAACCCAGCTGATGAATGCAAGAAAGCTTACGAAGCTGTGAAGATTGAACTCCTAGATTTTCACACTAAAGGTTTCGCACACCAGGACCTTCATCCCGGGAACATACTCATCGATAGAGTCGATAACAAATACGTTGCACATATAATTGACCTGGGATAATCCCGCAAGCTTGGACAGGACCCATCAATGGATAAATCGTACGTGGAACAAGACAATGAAGATTTGGATAACCTTCTTACATATCTCCCATCTGAGTGAAGTACAGGTTATTTTATGTATTTTATTTTTTAAGGAAATTAATAATTAATTTTTTTAGGAAATTATTTTTTTAAGGAGATGAATAATTAATTGAATAAGGAAATGAATAATTAATTTTATAAGGAAATGAAAAATTAATTTAATAAGGAAACGAATAACTCTATAAGGAAATGAATATTTTTTTATGGAAATGAATGATTTCTCGTCTTAGTGCCTAAAAACGATAGCGGAAAATATAATTTGAGAGGAAGTTAATAAGATGAAGAAAGATGTAATGTGAATATATTAATAACATACTGAATATATTAATATCATATAAGAGGAAGTTAGGACAAGGGAAGATGTAGTATAGCTAAGTATATACTAATAACATCTGAGGTGAAGTTAAGATAAGGAAAGCTGTAGTGTGGCTGTGACTATATTAACATCTAAGAGGAACTTAAAATGAAGAAAGATGTAGCGTGACTATGAATATATTAATAACATCTGAGAGGAAGTTAAGATGAGGGAGGGTGTAGAGTGGCTAAGAATATATAAATAACATTTTAAAGCAAGCGTTTGCGTTATTATAGTGTGGAAATGTAGTCTGGATTTAAGGTTCTGGATTTAACATCAAGAAGTTGGAAGTAGATGATGCCTGTCCTAAGCCAGACAGTGGAAGAACGGGAAGTGCTGTTATGGTAAACCAGTTTGAAAATATAATATAGAAGTTAATTAGTAAGTGGTTGTTCGTCCCTCTCACGTAGTCCTCCAGGAACATGACTAAGTTGATCACTTAACTAAACAAGCATTAAATAGAATGTTGTATATAATTTTGGAATCTCAAATAGAAGTGGGTGTACCCACCAGTTTGTGGTTGCAAAGGTTGCCTTAATATTTTTGGTTAGGAATTTTCGAAAAAATTAAGCAGAAGATAAATGTTGAAAGAAAATTACATAAAACAAAATTCGTTTTTACATTATTTTTATCCCTAACAATGATGGTGATTCCCAAAACTTAACCATTTTCATTACACTCGGCAAAATTTTTCTTTGCTTTTTTCCCCTCTTTTCGTTTATAACTGGAGAATGACGTATTCCATTGGCTTCAAAATTTCAAGTTCGTAAAATGCATTTAAAGCAATTTTAATGTGACTATTTGCATGTGTGGGAGACCAGTAGACAAAGTTATATAACCTGGTCCCAAATTTGTTACTGTGTGATAATAGGAGAATGACTCTTCCGATCAGTTTCAAACTTTCAAGTTTAGTGTGTCTTACTGAAAGACAGATATTTCATTTTAAGAAGTTTTGTTGCCTCTGATTTTATTAACAAAAATGTTGGAATGTCATTGTATTTTAGACTTCCAATAGTTTTAAACATCAAGCTGAATACTAAAAACCTTAATAAACAGTATAAGTTAAAACTACGTCAACTTTAATACACTTTTCTTCAGCCCTTCAGAAATTAATTTTCTTCTATCCAAAAACTACACTGAATATTAAATATTTTTCTTACATTTTAAATATTATATTTACATTAATGTGTTCTGGTATGTGAACCTTCACTGGAGAATAACGTCGCCACTTTCACTAATATTTGTCTACGGGTTTACATTATATAAAGGCTACAACAAATTTTCAACGTGATTTTTTTAATTACCTCAACTTTGGGTGATGACTCAGAGTGTAATTTTTTATATTAATTAATTTGTCTGTAGCGGATATGCATAAACTTATCATGAATTTATGCTAGATACAGGACTTATCCTAGACTTAAGCTCAAGTCTAAAGCGAATTTAGTTAATTGTCAGGTCATTAATATTTTACTTCCATAATGAGTGGGAGCTGAACCCTAATTAGACGGACCATTTATTGATGGTTTTGTAATGACCTTCAAATGCGAGTGAAAAAATTCAGTGTTTCTTAATGAGTTACAATCAAGTCATAAACGAAGATTTTAGAGCTCAGAGAATTATCTTTTTTATTAGATTTTTTCCATGAATGTCAAAAAGCTTGAATATTTAAATCACAATATCTAGGAAAAAAATTTACATACGAACATTATGCAAATATTTTTAGGAAGAAATTATGCAGCAGCTGGAATCATTAGCTATGGGAAAAGGGAAAAAAGAGAAGAGGAAGGAACGTCAGAAAAAAAAATTAAATATCAGGGAAGAGAAAAGGGGGAGAGGAGAGAGAGAGAAAAAGAAGAGAGAGAGGGGAGAGAGAGAGAGAGAAAAGGGGAGGGGAGAGAGAGAGAGAGAGGGGAGAGAGAGGAAAAAAGGGAGGGGGGGGAGTTTTTATTTTTGGAACACATTCGTACACATAATGATGAAACGGATAGTTGTAAAATGAAATGTGGCCCACAGAGGGCCCCAACTTCACTTTTCCCTTTTTAAAATTTTAAACAATAAAAAATGCTTTCAAAGGCTGATGTGGTAACGCTCTTAGCTTGCCAATAAAGTAGGGGTCCTTAACCTTGAAAACCCTGTGTAAAAGGAGAGAGGGAGGGGTTTTCGTCGCAAACAGCAACCCGAAAACCGGAACGTTTGAAGCATACTTGCCCAAACTTTGTATCCCCCAAAAACCTATCAAAGGGGAATCGAGGTAATGTAAGTCTCCCAAAAATGCATTTAGCATGGGGATACTTTGGCGAGTGACTGCCTTTGCCCGCTTAAAATCCAAAGCGATCTGGGGCCCGTTTATATAAAAAAACGGCCCCACGCAGCACTTTTAAAAACGACGCACAGGCACAGTAGGAGTAAAGGCACCATTTGTGAAGCCTCCCAGGTTTGAGGAATAGATTGTGTGCGCAGTCAAAACAAAGGTCGAAATCTGGTGAAACCAGCTCTTCAATAAAGATTCCCAACGAGGGTACGAGGGTTGGGGATACACAAAAAAAGTAAGAAAGGAAAGTGATCACGTCGTGAAAAATGGGAGAAAAGACCTGTGTAATCAATGCGATTGCGAGGAGGATGGGAAAACTGGTGCGAGAGTTAAAGTGGGTAAAGGCCCCAAATTTTAAAACTAAAGAGGTGAGAAGTGAGAAGAGTCCTAAAAACTGATCCCCACGAGGTCACAGGCGACTTCCTCAAAGACGATGGTGAACATTAAAATCACCAAATCAACAAGTGGGCTGTGGAAAGGGAGAAAGATAAAGAACACAAACCCGAGATACAGAATGCAAGGGAAGGGGAAGGTATGGGAAGAAAAACGTAACTTTTGTGCAAATAAATACGGGCTCGGGCATCTGCAGCGGGAAACGAACAAAGCCCCTGTTGATAGGGGAATACCAATGTGCCAAAAAGGCACCTCATTAAATGATTCTCGGGGTCGGGATCAGAAGAATACAAGGCACATAGCCCAAAACGGGATAAAAAAGAGCTAAACAATTTTGGGCTCTTGTAACAAGACACAACGGGGGGAAAAACTGGGAAAGCAACACTGGAGCTCCCCCCCAATTACCAATAGCATGAATATTCCATTGTAAATAAGTCATTATTCACAAAAAGGGTATCCCAAAGATTAAAGGAAAAAATCTATGGGCTTTAGGGTCAGTAAAAGTCAATGTGGGGAGGGAACAGAAAGCATGTAAGCAAGGAGGAATCAGAATGCTGTAAGGAAAAGTTGGTGAAAGGGTGGGAAAAAATTAAGAGGGATAAAAGGAAGCGCGCTGGTGTCCAGTGAGGGTTTCTCTCCACAATGTTGGGAGATAGCGTCAAGTGTCTCAGCACATAGGGGAAGAGCCAAAAACTCTGAAAATGGGGAAAAGGGAGGTAGGAAGTAGGAGGGGAGACTAGGGAGGGAACCAAAAGGGGTCGGGAAGGGGGGGGGAGTATGAACCGGGAAGATGCCCAGCAGAGATAGAAAGTCCTGCAGTGAAACAGGGATGAAGGAGGCGGAAGGTAAGGGGGGAAAAAGACCGGAGAAAAAAGGGGAAAAAGGGGGGACCACCAAAAGGGGTAAACCCTCCACCTTCGTGAGAATAAAAAGGGGCATAGAACTAGGCCCGAGGCCAAAAGGAAAACGTTGGGGAATTGTAAGCACTGGGAAGCAAGAGCCCTGGTTTATGAGACAAGTTCAACTTGGCAGGTGATGGGTCCCGAAGAAGATGAAATCATGTGAGGATTGCAGACTGAAAAAATAGCAGGCTAAAAGTTGGGTAGAAAAGGTAAGGAGGGGGGGGGTTTTCAGGGGGTTTAAAACCGCAAAAAAATTAGAGACGGGGGGACCCGGGAAGACACGCACTGCAGGAGCGGGTAGGTGGGGGGGGAAACCCCAAAGGTTTTGGGGGTCCCAAAGCACTCGAGAAAAGGACACGAGGCGGGGCCGAGAGACACCCAAGTATAAGTAAGGGCTTGCTCCTTAAGAAAAACGGTTTCTCTTTCATTAAACAACCTGAATCGGAGGGAAAAAAAAAGGGATGGGGTTCATTGAAATTGAGACAAGTGAGGGGAAGCTGCAAAATTAGGGCATGATCCTGGCACTGCGACAGGCACTCCACAAATCTCGTATTTAGTGGGTTTTGAAGCCCCACAATTTGGGACACTTTTGGGGGGGTAGGCCCCCTTTTAAGCCCTCTAGGCGATGGCCCCGAAATAAAAAGGTTACGGGCTTACGGAGTCAAATTTAAAGGGGCGATTTTTCCCGGGAAAAGCCCCTCCTCAATGGCCCGCTCAATGTAATCAATTTGAGGAAGGTCCTTAAAAGGGCAAATTTGCCCAAAATATCCCCACCCAAGATAGAAAATCATTTGTAAAATGGTACACGGTAAAACCCCCCTAGCACTGCAAGAATGGAGTGGCGTGATGTGAACTGTGAGGGGAATTTTATCAACGAAAGTAAAACAAAAAAAGATCATGAGCTGTTCTTCATTCTAACTGAAACGATGCCCACCGATTCGAAGAGCGGGAAAGAATTATATTTTGGAAAAAGTGTTGTAAAAAGCCTCCCAATCCCTATGGTCAAAAAGATAATCTTTGGGAAGTGGTTTGAAGGTAAAAAATTTGTCCATGAAATTTGTAAATATTGTGCAAAAGGGGAAGGGGGTGTCGGTAGGTAGTTTTGGGTGGAAGGCAACGTCAGGAACCCATGCAGCAAATGGTTGAAATTGAAAAAGACCCACCTTTGCCACTCAAGGAACTCCCATTCCCTTAAAGGGGTACAAAGAAAGAATAACGGAATAACAAAACCCCATAAAGGAAAATTTCAAAATAAAAAAAAAGCTTTTTTTTAACCAAAACAAGGGTAAAACAACCCGTATTGGGCCCTTGCTTAGGCGAGATAAACATACACAATGATAGCCAAAGAATTGAGTGAGTATTAAAGCCCCCAGACGACTAGTGTTCGGTGGCCTTCCCAGACTTTTGGTCGACAATCCAAATGAATTCTTCATAAAACAAGACCAAAATTTGATCACTCAAAAATCTCTGATTTTACCTAACAACAAGACTTAAAAATGCAATAAATGACTGCCCATGCACTTTGCCCCCCCCAAACTGGAACCCGTGTTTACAAAAACTGCAGAGCTTTTGTCACAGCCTTAAAATTCTTTTGAGGGAGCATGGACAAGGGGTATCCCACATCCTAAAAAAAACAGAGTACCCCCACTTTACAAAGGTGGCAGTAAAGCAATTGCGAGGAACACAGACCGATAACACAAATATCAAAACCCCGGGGAAACAGGGGTTTAATGCGGCACTCCTGCCGTCCATTTAGGGCCAATATGACAAGGTCCGGGATGCTTAGAGGTAAAAAAAATACAGATGTCGTATACATAGACTTCGAAAAAGCCTTCGACAAGTGTGGCCACTGTGTAAATGTAAAAATGCGTTTTAAAAGGGAAAACGGAAAAATTGGTGAGGGATATATAATTCCTGACAAAAAAAACAAAAAAGAGTAATAAAAAACAAAGTTGAGGCAGCTACGTGAATAATCTTTTTTTTTTAAAAACGAATCTCCCCTAACATGGCCGTGAGAACTCTAGCTCAAGAACCCTAAAAGCGTCAACATGACTCCCCCAAAATCATAATACACGTTGAAAACAAACTATACCAGGGTTTGGGGGTTTGAACCCGCGGTCAGAGATCTCAAAATTACAGACCGTCGCGTTGCCACTCCCCAGCTAGCTAGAGTTCGTAACGGCCGCAGCGGAGATTCGTTCAAAAACTTGCTTTTGGGGGTCACGTTTTCCCTAGCTAACAAGTATTCGACAGTTTTTCGCTCCCATTTGTGGTATCCTAACTGACATAGACAGAGATGTAAACCATAGCTTATGTTTTCCTTTCTGGTAACCCGAATTGCCTGCCAGTGTCCCCATCGAAGCACTGCAGACTCCAAGCGGACATAACCAAGTCATCAAAGGGGCCACTAAAACAATTGAAGTTAAATGAAGAGAAATTTAATCCGATATGGAAAAATTGGGAAATTAAAACTGCATCAGGGTTTACAAAAAAATTTTAAACCCCATACAATAGAGCGGAAAGAAATGTAAAGGCCCGGGAGTGATAATGTCAAAGGATCTCACCTTTGAAGACGAAAAACAATGAATCTACCGACTGCTAGGAAAAATGTTTGGATAAAATGAGAACCTTCAAAACTAGGGATGCGGCCCATGATATTCTTTTCCCAAATTGCTTGTTCTTTCTAGGCTGGAATACTGCTGTACAAAAAACCCCCTTCAGACAGGTAAAAAATTTGTACCTGGAGAGTGTCCCAAGATTCCGGGCAAATGTAATCAAAAGGGCACGAAAATTAGGGGAAAACGGTTAAAGTCCCTTTGATCAGTATTCCGGAATGAGACGAGAGAGATGCAGGTATATACATTTGGGAAAAAATCCTAGAGGGTTTAGTCCCAAAACTTGCACACGAAAATCACCCCCTTTAAAAAACAAAAGACTCGGCAGGAGATGCATCAACCCCCGGGAAAACAGGGGGCCACGAGTAACTGAGAGACAACACAGTAAGGGTCAGGGGCCAATTTTTCAATCCCTCCCGCAACAAAAGGGGGTTCCCAATTGACCCCTGCTGTCTTCAAAAGGTTTTGGACAGGCTCGTAAAGTCGTCCCTGACCAGGTGCTGTGGTTCATATCCTTTTTGTGTGCAGCGCAGTAACGCTTGGTGATCAACTTATCCAAAAAGGGGCCGGGTCTCAGCCCGGGCAGCGGAGGCGTAGACCCGCGAAACCTCCGTCTACAGAGGATGGTTTCAGAGCCGCCCCCAAAACGGAGCAAAATTTGATTAAATCCCCAGACCTTCCATTTGCGCAAAGAATAAAAATTAATCTTTTTTTCTTTAAATTCAAAAAAAATTCAGTTCATGGTTTGCCTTTGTTTTATCGTTGTATTATCAGAAAAAAATTTGAATATTCACCCTGTAATGTCTTTAAAAACCGAGAAAAATAGAAAAAACATTCATTTTAGCAGCTCCCTATAAAGCTAAAAAACTGCTTTATTTAAAACGTTAGGGCCCTAGAGTTTAAATAGCAAGCTTCCATGCTTCAAAAAGTGACCCCATCCACTAGACGTCATCTTCACTTCTCGTGTCTTTTAGTATTTAAGTCTAAATGTTTGAACATCTCTTTAGATTAATCAGGGTTTTTTGGATCAGCGTTCCCCCCCTCCACCCGAATGTTTGATCATCTTAACCTTTCAGGTTCAAAATTTAAAAATATGTTTATCCCACCACCTTCAATAGCCTAGGTCGCTATATTTATTAATTTTCGTACGGTTTTTAAAGTTAGCAAATTTGGCCTTAAAACCTTGTTTTCTTGTTTTCAAAAGGTTCAAATGTTGAAGATGTTAAAACAGCATTTTCGGCATTTTAAAATCTACAAATCTTAAATCTACTTTTTTTTTGGATTTTTTTTCTTTAAACCTTTTAACAAATACAAAAAAATCAAGCCCAATTCAAGCTTGATTTTTTTTTACATATTTTTCTAGCATATTCCTTCATGGGGAAAATAAATGGCATAAAATCTATAACATTAATAGGCAACAAGAGTATCTTCCCCAAAACCCTGTGTTATCGGCTGGCTTCCTGAAACCTAGTGTTAGCGGCTGGGCTTCCTAAAACCTAGTGTTATCGGTGGGTTTCCCTAAAACCTTTTTGGGGGAAAATTTTTCCTAGGTGCTTAACTGTTGTTTACCGAGTCACCCCGGGTGGGACTGTGAGAAAACTTAATCACCCCGGGTCGCGGCAGTGATTCCTTCGGCCTCACAATTTCCCTATCTATCCGAAAACCATTTTGGATTGGATACACCCACAAGTACGGGGCTACTAATTAATTGTGGACTGTAAGATTATATTAGTTTAATGAATGAAGGGGGGGGGGGGGTAGGACACACATGGATACATCCGTCAAGGAAAACATTTGTAATAATCCCAATACTTACCAGATTTTTTCTCTGGGGGTCATTTTGATGTGCTGACATCGTAACCTTTTAAATAAACATACCTAGGGCCCAAAAGTCTAAGGTTTGCTTTAATAGGGGTTACAAAACTGTGGTGATGGATTTTCCCTCTTTCTTGACCCCATTCATTTTCGATGTCCTGCTACACCGACACGATTTCATTCCCGCAGGCGAGGTATCCGCGGTTTGTCCTGCTTTAGACATCGTGACTAAAGGGAGTTTCCCCTTTTCCTCTCTCGTTACAACGGGGTTTCTCGTGTTCACTCGGAGAAAAAAACGTTATTTCACTCACTATTCGTTTAAAAATTAGCGTTATTATATTAATTACATTAAAATTTCACAAGACGATTTAACTCTCATAAAATTATACAAACTGGGTCACTCCATTAAGATCTAAACCCGATGGTGATGTTAATCCAAGGGTTTTTTTCCCCAGGACACAGTTTTTTGTGCGCGCAGTCACCGCCCTTCTTTTTATCAAACTTTTACCACCTATTATGTGGCCCCGTAAAACCCCGTTCCCTCCCTCTCCACCAGAACAATTACGACACTTCTTTTTATGAAATGGGCCAATTAACCCTTGGGCCCCCGTGACGTAAATTTTCGGGGTTTCCCGTGTTTTTCAGTTTCCCTACCACCATTCAAAAACAATCGCCCCCCGCCTCCCCCGCCATCCGCGCATGCCCCAAGGGGAACTCTTGGTTTTTTAATCCATTTTCAAATACATTTTGACCCCTATGGGCACATAAACCCTATTAGGCGCTAATTTTTGGGAAAATTAAAAATTTTCCACACTGCGGCCGGGCGGAAGTTTTGTTAGACGACTTAAATTGCGTCTTCCCCCGGGAGACGGTTCCAGCCTCTCTAGTTTGCACTGCTGTTTTTCCTAGGGGTTTTTTATACGGTTTCTTTGCTTACCCTCAGTGTCTTCAATATCACTCGTGTCACTGCCCTTAGGTTTTTCCCTCTGCATGGATTGAACACCATTTATTCCCAAGGAATTAATTTATTAAAGGTACGTAACTTTTTTGACCACGCACAACACTTTGACGTTTTGACAACCCTTGTCTCTGGGTATAATTTTAACTACCTTGCCCAGAGGACGTGTTCGATGTGTTCAGTATCAAATTTAAAACAAGTACCCGGTTGAATGTTCTGTCGGTTTTTCTGCTTGGGGGCACCATAAAAGTGTTCACTAGTGTAGAAAATATTCTTTACGCAACATAGCCCCAAAGGAAAAAATTCCTTATTAACATTTGAACTTGTCCTCAACACAGTACTTTTTTAATCCCCCCATCACTTCCCCCGGGATTATCTCATAGATGCGCAGCTTCTAACCTTTGTCCCAATTTGGTGAGAGGGAGTCAGTATCCCCGCGTCAGGGGTGTCGCTCATGTATGACAGGGGCGATTGTTCACTCGATTTTCTCCTCCACCAAACTGCCCCAACTCCTTCCAAATCAATTCTTTCCTGTGTACCCTTACAAAAAACTTTTTACTGTACCCACTTCTTTCGTACATCCTCCCCGCCAGGGGGGCTCTGGGATAATAAATTTTCCCGACACCCTCGGGGTCAAAAAAGACTGTAAAATCATCACTTTATTTAATTTTATAAGTGTTTTAGCACCCGCACAAAATTGGTGGGGATTATCTGAGATCATCAATCTTGGACAGGTCGTCTAGTGCAAATTTCCGGAAACTGTAGAACTTTCTGCAACAAGTCCCGGCCATTCAGATGAACAGCCCTAGTAGCTGTACATAAATAGAAACATAAAACCCTTTAAGGGGAAACCCTCTGAAGTACCTGTCAAAAAGATTGCCCCCCTAACCCCTCCCGGGCACATCAAATGGTTTTTACCAAAAATGCACGGTTCCTTGGGCAATGGTGGAGGACCTGGGTACATGAGGTTCTGGCATCCCCCCGGCGACTATTACACACGACTTAATAAACCCCCCCTTTTTTCCCTTTTCCGTCCTTGTGGAATCCAGAAGTTTCCCGAATACAGTTTAAGGGATCCGTACCCCACCCTGCATCACGTTTTTTGGGCATTTAAAGACAATCAAGGTTGTCAGGTGATGAGTTTTGGGCCAAGATAGGGTGCTTTGCATATTCCCCCAAATTTAATTCGAACCCCCCTCTCACCTAATTAATCATCCTTAAAAAAAGCCCCGCTTTTTCTAATATTGAGCCTTTCACATTTTTCCCTCCTCTGAATTTAATTCTCCCTGTAGGGTTTTTTCTTTTCCCTTGTAGCCAGTATTTTTAGGGTTTTGGGGGAAAATTTTGTGGATATTCATCTTTCTTATAAATTTAAACACTAACCCGGTCACCTAATCAGCTTAGGTAAGGAAAAAACTTTTCAACAAGGCAAGAGGGATACTGACCGGGCGGGGCTACCGTAATTTCGACGGAGCAATATTTGCCTTTTGCACCGGCCAGTTAAATTTTTTTCCACCCGCCAACTTGGCCCTTTTTAAAACCCCGATAAAACACCACAAATTTTCCCTAGTCAAGCCTCGAGACAAGAAATCAGTGGGTTTTCGTCCCGGAAGGGATTAAAGGTTAACAAATGTGACCCAACGTTTTTTTCTCCTGCATTTGTGGATTTCAGCGACTCTGTTTTGTACTACCTCTTACTGTTACCTTACGAATCCATTTAAGGATACCTCGTTATCGACCCAAAAAACGGTTCGCTGTATTTTTCTCTCGCAAATTTTTTCTTTTTTAAAAATTTGGGAATTGCACCCACTAAATGGCCGTTAATTCCAACTGAGGTAAGGTGCGTGATTTTTTGGAGCCACCTTGCCCTTTGACATAACAAGAGAAATGGCATTTTTTACATTGAAGGTAAGCGACTGCTCCATATGTAATTTCGAGCATCGCAAAAAATGTGGAGACATTTTTCCCTCTTGATGGCCACTTTTCGGGGAAAAATTCAACATTGGTAATTTTACTATTCCCTATTAGTTCTTCCCACCTTTCAACAAATTCCCCAGGTAGGGTTTCATCCCAAGACACTTAAGCTTCAGTTTTTTGTATCAACAATTTTCCTTTTGGAAGTGGGGACACTAAGCCTAGTGGATCGAAGCATTTTGAAACTTCTGCAGCAGACTTCTTGGTTTAAATTTTTGGCCCTGCTGTGTCATTAGACTTTAACGATAAAAAGTCTCCTCTGTTCCCAAGTCAGTCCCAGCCCTTACATATTTGGGCACTTCAACCCGGGGTTTTCTTTTTTTATTTGAGCTCTTAAACTGGAAGAATTACTGTTCCATTCCCCCAGGGGCTATTTCACCTTGCATTATTTCATTAGCCGATTATGTCATTAGTTCCTCTTCGTAGCGTCACCCCCAGGAAATTCCAAAAAATTGTTTACCCCTTACTCCCCTCAGTGGACACCCTAGCTTAAGGTGTGCTTTATCGTTCCTGGAGTAGGAACGGCTGGGGTAGCACCAAACAATACACTCCTGAAGCGAAAAGTCTTAGGGGACAAGTGGGTACAGGGTTCTCGGCCAAAAAGAACCTAGTGCAAACCCCGGCAGCCCCTGCAGACCCCCTTCAGGAAAACTTTTACTTATTCGCCTAAAGGATAATTTTTAACCCAAGTTTAAAAGTATTTCTCCCGTTTTTCCGTCAACGACGGACCTGTCATCAAACACATTCAAATAGGTACACTTTTATTTCTCCGGCACTACAAATTAAAACAATCCTCAGAGGGGTGGTCTTAGAATTTTTTTTCCTCCGTGGGGGTGGCAAATAGTGACCATAATCGGGGTTTTCTCGGGAGGGCCTCCTTGAATTTATTATTTAACTGTCATTAAAAATATCATCGTAAAAAAGTCAACAGTTTGGTGCTTGTCAGTTCGTGGGCTGGCCTTTAAATTTTCCATACCCATCCGTAATTAGTTGTAGGTCTGGATGGTTCAGCTTCCACGGAATTTTTCCCCCCTTTGTCCGATTTAATTTAACATCCTTCTGGTATTTTTCTTTAGTAAAGGAATCATTGGGGCTTTTTTCATTTCATTGTCCTATGCGTCCAAATTTCCCCTAAATTTTTACCGGGGCAACTTCACCTCTATTTAAGTTTTTTATATGGGGGGGATATTCATGAGTAAAACACACCGTAACCGTATTTATGGATTCCTCGTCATTCATTTTTGGTAGAGGAAACCTGCAACAACCCTGGGCCTCCCGGGGGTCCTTGAAGGGGGGTCCCGCACTTCTTTGTATCCCTTTTTAAAGGGGCTAATGGGCACTACCCATCAAAATTTATTGGCCCCACCGAATCTTTTTTTATACCGGAAGGTGCCAAATCACTTGCTCGAAAGCCCCTTTTAGTAGCGTTACCGCCCTATTGTAGAGATTTTTCTGGGGAGTCTATCCCCAAATTTCGGCATTAATACGTTTTCTCTCTTTGCCCCAGCCGGACAGTTACATAAACAGTGTCGTATGATGGGCCTTCTTATTCGGAAAAAAGCCAATGTTTAGATAGCAGGATCTCCCCTTTGTACCTTCAAACCCCTTAAGGCAGTTACGTTTTATGAAGGTACGTTTTGATCCTGATCAGTAATGCGTTACAGTTTTGGATTTACGCCGTTTATCATTAATCACCAATCCCAAAAAAGGCAAACACCTCAGCTAGGCCCTCTTACCCCGTTCGCAATCTTTAGGGGGGGTCGTTGTGTCTGGGGTTTTTATCCTACGTACTATTGTTACCTCATTACGATTGTTGCCTTACACATAGATGTGGTGTCTTCCCTTGTTACACTGATAACAATGTGCAGTTGACGGCAAAACCCTTTTATTAGACTTCCCCAACACCTGTGCATTAGCAAGCTCTTCCAATCTTTCCTTTTAAAATCCAGATTATAAGCATTCAGTTTTTGAAAATGAGCACCGTTGAGAAAATAAAACTTCCTTTCCTTTCCTGACCTTTATCAATGGGGTCCCTTTTGTGGTACTTCCCCCCTCTTTCCTGGAGGGGAGAACCCCTATAATGCACCTGTCCCCTTGATAGTGCCCACGTAACCCCGTGTTTTTGTAGGTGGCTTGGATTTTTGATATTAGGATAAGGTTTCCCCTTTTTGGAACTTGCAGGAGCTGGGGTCTGTAGAGTGGGATTTTTTTTATTTTAAGGGGTTTTTCTGGGTTGCGTTGGGGCAATTAGCTCTTGTGTCCCACTCTTATTTCTTCCAACCTGAGTAAACCCCTTTTTATATCTTTAGATAACCCTCTATGGGCTTGTGGTTCAAATTTTTTCGAAACAGGCACTCAACAAACCCCCTCTGCTCCCCGATCATATTTATTACCAAGGGTTTTAAAGTGCTTTCTGTTTTATCCTAAAATTGCTGTAAACTGGGGCGGTTGTGTCTGGGTTCAAATTACCAAAATTTGCTACTAGGGCCAGCCTTCTTTTCTCCAAGTTCCGTAAGTGCCCCCAAAAAGTCAACTGCCCCATATAGGAGTCATTACATTTGGGGAAAGTTGTATGAGAACATGCGATCTCCCCTTACCTGTCCCCTTTAATAGCTAATTTTGGGAAAATTGAAGATCACTCTTTTATGTCGACTGCTTTGAAGATAGACCAAAACCCCTCCCAGTGTTCTCCCGGATTAAACCGGCATACATAAATTTTGGGAGTTTTGGTAGACCTTGACTTTCTTACTGGTTCCCCCAAAAAATTGTTTACACCCTTTACCTTTTCCAACGCCTTATTTTTCAGGACACAATGTTGTCCCATTCTAATGTTGATCTTTGCGCCTCCCCTTTTTGATCATCGCACAGTTTCTAGCGCTCCTTTTCATAGTCTTTAAACCCAACTATTCTATTCTATTTCCTAAGGGATTAGGTCAGCTTTAATTATCAGGGTTTTTCCGTTTTTTGTTTTATTAAATCCATACACTTCTTGTATGATTTAGTAACTGACCCCCGAGCTTGTGTGACGCTTTCTTTTCTTTGGCATCCATGGACTTGCCCTCGCATAACTTCCTCGACCCCGCCTGGGTTTGGGAATTAAAAATCCCCTTTAAAAACTTAAATAGACGCCTTATAAAGTAATTCTTGCACTTTTTCTCTTTTAAATCCTGCCACCCATGTCTTTGCAATTTTTTGGGTAAATTTCATCCAAAACCCCACGATCGAAAACTTGTGTACCCCATACCCCCCTCCCTTTAATCTCATTAATTATTAAGTAATTAATTCAATTAATTTTTTTACTGATTGCATGGTTACGAGGGCCAGGGGTAGATGTGGAAAATTTCCCAGGTGCTTTAAAGTTGTTTACCCATCCCCCCGGGTAGACATTGAGAAAAATTTTAACACCCTGGTCGCGCAAGTGATTCCTTCGGCCTCACAATCTTTTCCATATCATCCCAACCTATGGATTGGATAGCACCCCCAAATACGGGGGTTAATTAAAGTGGGCTGTATAGATTATTTTAGTTTAAATGAATGAAAGGGGGGGGGGGGGGGTTGGGAACACAGGATACTCCGTAAGGAAAACATTTGTACAAAATCCCCCTACTTCCAATTTTTCTGGGGGTCACTTGATGTAGCTGGTCACTCGAACCTTTTTAATCTAACATACCACTACTGGCCAGTCTAAGGTTTTTAACTAGAAGGGTTACTTAATGGGGTGATGGATATTCCCCATTTTTGATTCACCATCTCATTTTCGATGTCCCGTCACCCCACACGATTTTCTTCCCGCAGGACGAGGTATCCGCGGTTTGTCCTGCTTTTGAATCGTGACTCAAGGAGTTTCCCTTTCCCCGTCCCGTTTAAAAACGAGGTCTAGGTGTTCACTCGGAGCAAACGACTTATTTCACTTCAATATTTGCTTAACTTAGCGTTTTTACATTTAAATTTCATTACAAATTTACAAAAAGGGTTTAACGTTCATAACTATTATCAAACTAAGGTCACTCCCTTAAGATCGAGACCGAGAGGATGATTAAAACCCAAGGGTAATTTTCCCCGGACACATCTTTGTGACGCTCAGACCCGCCCCTTCTTTTATCACCTTTTACCCCTCTATTTCTGGGCCCGTAAATCCCCTTCCTCACCTCCACCAGGAAAAAATTTCACACTTCTTATTTTGAAATGGGCCTATATTAAACCTTGGCCCCGTAACGTCAAATTTTGTGGTTTCCCGGTTTTTTCCAGCTTCCTCACCACCATTCAAAAAAAATACGCGCCCCCGCCTCCCCCGCACATCCCCGCATGCGCAAGGGGCTCTGGTTCTACTCCATTTTCAAATACATTTTTACTCCTATCGGCAATAAAAACCTATTGGCGCTATAGTTTCGGAAAAAAAAAAAATTTTTCCCATAGTGTTGCGCTGGGGTTCCCGAAACTAGTGTTTTCGGCTGGGGCTTCCTGAACCCCAGTGTTTGCGGCGGGCTTCCCGAAACCTAGTGTTTTCGGCGGGCTTCCTGAAAACCTTGTGTTTTGCGGCTGAGCTTTCCCGAAAACCAGTGTCAAGGTGACCTCCGAAGGCCGCTTTCTATAACTCGGAACCCCTTGAGGCTGTTGATCTTAAGTTGATTTTGTGTGCATGAGTAGAATAGCCAGAGGGTTATGAGACAAGGGGGAAACACTAGGCCACTGTCAGGAAAAAGGGCGTAGTGTTTTTTTCATTCCAGTGACGTGTCACTGTTAAGGTCATTGTTGTCTCGTGGGGGCCGGATGTGGCGCCCTCTAGTGAAGATTCTTTTATTTTTTTATGCTTCGTTACCCCGCCATCTTTCCCTTTTTTTTTTAAGAAAATTTTCCTCGCTTTTTTTTTTTTTCTTCAGGGCCTACAGGGAGATGCCTTTGACTCACTTTGACTTTTTACCAGCCCTGCAACCCATATAAGCTTTTTAGTATTCTTTAGTTGAATTTATTTTTTGTTTGAAAAATTTTATGTAGATTTTTTTGTTAAGTATTGTCTAAGAACTTTGGCCCTTTAAAATTTATTTAATATTTTTTTTTTTAGCCCTCAGTTCTAGTTGATCCTCCCCTGGGAGAGTTGGCGAGTAGAGGACTTTAAAATGACTTCTACTGGGGGTGAGCAAAGGGTATTTATAAAGGGATTTTGGAAAAGAAGTTAACAGGACTTTAGGCCTGTAGGGGTTGCAGTCGGGGGACGGGGGAGTAATGCGGTAGTTTTGAAAGCTTTCTGATGGATGT
>NC_069477.1:28157327-28173839 GCF_026875155.1 Cherax quadricarinatus | reverse complement strand
ACCCCCATACAAACATCCCACACACCATCCTACCAACCATCCATACCAACCATCCACTACCAAACACCCACTACCAACCATCCACTACCAACCCTCCACTACCACCATCCACTCCACCATCCACTACCAACCATCCACTACCAACCATCCACTACCAACCGTCCACTACCAACCATCCACTACCAACCATCCACTACCAACCATCCACTACCAACCATCCATTACCAACCATCCACATTATGTGAAGCAGGACTCACATGTGTCTATACTGGTTTTATGTGAATATTGGATAAGTGTTCTATTCTTTCTCTCTCTCTCTCTCTCTCTCTCTCTCTCTCTCTCTCTCTCTCTCTCTCTCTCTCTCTCTTCTCTCTCTCTCTCAAAGATCAACTTGTTCATTAAATGTTCTAACCCATATCAGTCTGTTCAGTACGTGTTCTTTCCCAAATCGACATTTAATGCGAATATAAAATCAAGAAAATTTTCCAGCCATCTTGAATTTCTAAAGAAAAACTCATCATACGAAAATCTTGTCTTAGATCAAGTAATTGATGGGTTAACACAAACTTGCTAAATTTTTACTCAAGGGTCCTTCACATTATTTCTACATGGTTACTCATAGGTCTCTCATACCTTCATATCACATTTTTCTTAAACCATCGAGTGGGTCTGTTCATTATTGTCATCTTCGATGACAATCATAATGTTATCTTAGTCAAGTTGTGGTCACCTTGTAGTTGTTGAGAAGTGGAAAGGCAACACTAGCAAAAATAACTATAATTAGAAACACAAAGATGTGAAAAGAAAATTTGAGAAGATGTGAGATGATGTGAGAAGAAAATCAAGTCCTTCTGTTTACTTATAGGACACTACCAAAGATCTGACCTTGTACTGATTCCTTGAAATTATGTGTTTTAATATACTGACAAACCAGGTCGAGCCCAAAGCATGGAGTGTCGTGTGTGAGAGAACATCCATCTGTTATCAGAAAGTTGGTAAAATCTGCTTCCTTGTTTCAGGTAAATTTAATGCCGCCCAAAATGTAAAATAATCACATGTCAGTTTATAAGAAATCGAAATAGTCATTATTATTATTTGCGACCACTGTCAACCTCAGAGTTATTTCTGAGTTACCAGACCTTGCCACGTGGAGGCCAGTGGTTCGTCTTTAAGGTCCACCCACCCACTTACTGTGTTTTTGAAGTTTTCCCCAGGTCCATGTGTCCAGGAGTCCATTTGTGTCCCCTCAGATATTCTCCCTTCCCCACTTCCCCAAGGTCTGCCTCAACAACCAGTATCCTCGCCTTTCCCAGGTCCATGAGTCCAGGAGTCCATCTGTGTCCCCTCAGATATTCTCCCTTCCCCACTTCCCCAAGGTCTGCCTCAACAACCAGTATCCTCGCCTTTCCCAGGTCCATGAGTCCAGGAGTCCATCTGTGTCCCCTCAGATATTCGTCTTTCCTCACTTTCCCAAGGTCTGCCTCAACAACCAGAATCCTCGTCTTTCCCAGGTCCATGTGTCCATCTGTCCGCCTTCAGATATTTCCCCTTTCCAACTTCCCCAGGGTATCCTCGCCTTTCCCAGGAGTCCATCTTGTCCCCTCAGATATTCTCCTTTCCTCACTTCCCCAAGGTCTGCCTCAACAACCAGTATCCTCGTCTTTCCCAGGTCCATGTGTCCAGGAGTCCATCTGTCCGCCTTCAGATATTCTCCCTTTCCCACTTCTCCAGGGAATCCTCGCCTTTCCCAGGTTCATGTGTCCAGGAGTCCATCTGTGTCCCCTCAGATATTCTCCTTTCCTCACTTCCCCAAGGTCTGCCTCTGCAACCAGCATCCCCCTCTTTCCCAGGTCCATGTGTCCAGGAGTCCATCTGTGTCCCCTCAGATATTCTCCTTTCCTCACTTCCCCAAGGTCTGCCTCAACAACCAGCATCTCCCTCTTTCCCAGGTCCATGTGTCCAGGAGTCCATCTGTGTCCCCTCAGATATTCTCCTTTCCTCACTTCCCCAAGGTTTGCCTCAACAACCAGTATCCTCGTCTTTCCCAGGTCCATGTGTCCAGGAGTCCATCTGTGTCCCCTCAGATATTCTCCTTTCCTCACTTCCCCAAGGTTTGCCTCAACAACAAGTATCCTCGTCTTTCCCAGGCCCATGTGTCCAGGAGTCCATCTGTGTCCCCTCAGATATTCTCCTTTCCTCACTTCCCCAAGGTTTGCCTCAACAACCAGTATCCTCGTCTTTCCCAGGTCCATGTGTCCAGGAGTCCATCTGTGTCCCCTCAGATATTCTCCTTTCCTCACTTCCCCAAGGTTTGCCTCAACAACAAGTATCCTCGCCTTTCCCAGGTCCATGTGTCCAGGAGTCCATCTGTCCGCCTTCAGATATTCTCCCTTTCCCTCTTCCCCAGGGTATCCTCGCCTTTCCCAGGTTCATGTGTCCAGGAATCCATCCGTGGGCCCCCGGATGTCTCCCCTTCCTCACTTTCCTTAGGATATCTTCCAGTCTCAGCCTTCCCCAGGTTTTATATCCCGAAGTCAGCTCAGCCACCCTCAGTGATCTAGCCAGATGAGAACGAGGTCTTGTTTAGCTGGTCTACGGTAGAGACTGTCCAGGTGGGTGGAATTGCAGGAGGGGACACACAGTAAACTGCGTCCTGTACTTACACCACCAAGACAGTCTAGACCGTAGGTCAGCCAGACGCAGCCAAGCTACCGTCCAGTTCGGCCACCAAGGTCTGGCCACTCAGTGAAAATTTGGGAGTTCTATTTATGTTATACAGTTCATCTACATTAAAAATACGTTTCTGTACTTAATCAGCAGTTTGTGTTTGTGAATATTTTATTGTGTGTTGATGAGTGTTTGTGTGTTAATGTGTTTGTTCACCTCCACCAGAACTGTAATAAGTGTTCAACTTTTTTAGTTTTATTTGGTTATTTATCTTATGTATTTGCGAGACGAGACACAATAGAAATAAGTCACTTTATCTGACTTTTTTTTTGGGGTTATCCTGGGTAATTTACACATATGTTATTATGTATAATATTTTATGTAACTGTTTTTACGTGTACCTGTACCTAAACAAACTTACTTACACACAACACACACACACACACACACACACACACACACACACACACACACACCACACTCTTACTTTTATGCTCATTTGCGCATTTTCGCAAACACAGTTTCTTGATTCACCATCATATATACAAACAGAACTATCTATGCACGTGCGCGCGCGCGCACACACGTGTAAAACACACTCATCGCCTCTTACACTAATATGCTTGAAATCACATACACACACACACACACACACACACACACACCACACACACACACGCACACACACACACACACATACACACTCACACACATACACACACACACATACACACATACACACACATATGTACACAAATTTGTACCCATTCATATATACACTCTCCTTCACGGTTGTTAAAATTACGTTTGTCTTTTCAAAATCAAATTGAAAACTTGGAGGCATAAAAAAATCATTCTTCTTAAATGTTCTGGAATTCACGAACTTTATATATTTCAATATTCTGATGGAGAATGTTGGTTTCCGGGATTTTCAAGACAACCATTGTGAAAAGTGTGAAAAGTTACTAGTTTTAGACACTTGTGGGTCAGGTAAAGAAGACACTTTTATGAATTCTAATAAATGAACTATAATAAAAACATTAGCTCCGCAAAAAAAACTCACACACACACACACACACACACACACACACACACACACATACACACACTATAAACTTTATGGGATGAAAAAAACTATCAGCTGGGGATATTGGATCCTTTGACAAAAATAATTAAGATGGTCGCTGGTGCACACTGGACAGTACGACTCTAAGATACTATGTTATGCTCTAATGTTTTGTGATGTGTGATTGCCAGTTAAAATGTAAAATTAATACTGTGATATAATGTATTGAGATGTCTTTAAATCTTAACGATATATTATACCTTGAATGAAGATTGGGTACATGAATGTAGTTTAGTATTTATACATAAGCAGTGATGAGTATGTAGTGAAGATAAGGTAGTTCAGTGATGTGTTATGTCGTATTGATAAGGTATATTAGTGATGTGTTATGTAGTGTTGATAAGGTAGTTCAGTGAAATGTAGTGAAGTGAAAATAGTTCATTGACGTGTAGTGTAGTGAAGGAAGTTGAGTGTTGTGTAATGTTGTGATGATAGCTGAGTGCTGTGTAATATAGTGATATTAGCTTTGTGCAGTGCAGTGTAGTAATACGTAATAGTTTCTGTGTTCTGTAATGTAGTGAAGCTAAGTATTAGTGGTCGTTGCAGTGAGTTGGTTACAGGGGTCAATTACAGCTTCATGCAAGGGCCCAAATGTTGAATCTACCCACAGTTAACCACATATAGGTGAGTGCACACAAACCACACCCACACACAACACACACACACACACACACTACCCTACACATTTGGTTTATAATTCTTTCCAATTAATACGTGAAATTACTAAACGAAATACAAAAAATTACAAATAATCTCCATTAAAACCCACGGCAATAAAAAAAATCATTTTAACTAAATTGAAAAATTAAATACTATTACTATGGGCTTCATCTAATGGCGAAAAAATGTTGGGAGTAATTATTACCGTGGTAAATTCCCTGAAGTGAACAAGTGCTCTATGTTGACATACTTGTGTCTAAATATGTGAAAAATGGTAACATGAGTTATTCTTCTTTTACAGGGAGTGGAGCGGACGGTTTTCCAAAAACTTTGTTGAGTTAATATAGGGACAGTGGTGATCAATCCCACTGTGATGAAATGGTCCATGTGGTTCGATCCTACAGTGATGAAATGGTCCAGTGGTGTACGATCCTACTGTGTTTTCAAATGTCCCAGTGGTGTTCGACCTACTGTGTGAAATGCACCAATGGTGTTCGATCCTACTGTGATGAAATGGTCTAGTGGTGTTCGATCCTACGTGTTGAAATGGCCCAGTGGTGTTCGATCCTACTGTATGAAGATGCTTACAATGGTGTTCGATCATACTGTGTTGAAATGTTCAGTGGTGTTCGATCCTACTGTTTTTCAGAATGGTCCAGCCCGTTCGATCCTACTGTGGAATGAAATGGTCCAATGGTGTTCGATCCTACTCTGATGAAATGGTCAATGGATTCGATCCTACTCGAATGAAATGGTCCAATGGTGTTCGTTCCTACGTGATGAAATGGCCCAGTGGGTGTTCGATCCTAACTGTATAAATGGTCAGTGGTGTCGATCTACTGTGATGAAATGGTCCAGTGGAGTTTGATCCTACTGTGAGAAATGGTCCAGTGGTGTTCGATCCTATTGTGTTGAAATGGCCCAGTGGTGTCGATCTGTGATGAAATGGTCCAATGGTTTTACGATCATGTGACGAAATGGTCCAGTGGGTGTTCGATACTACTGTGTTCAAAATGGTCCAGTGGTGTTTCGATCCTACTGTGAAGAAATTAGTCCAATGGTGTTCGATTTCCACTGTGGATGAAATGGTCCAATGGTGTTTCGATCCTACTGCGATGAAATGGGTCCAATGGGCTCGATCCTACTGCGAAGAAATGGTCCATGGTGTTCCGATCCCTACAGTGATTGAAATGGTCCAAGTGGTGTTCGATCTACTGTATGAAATGTCCAGTGGTTGTTCGATCCTAACTGTGTGATGAAATGGTCCAGTGTTGTTTCGACCTACTGTGATGAAATGGTCCACTGAATGTCGATCCCTACTGTGATGAAATGGTCACAATGGTGTTCGGATCCTACGTAATAAATGGTCCAGGTGTGTTCGATCCTACTGTGATGAAATGGTCCCCAATGGGTTTCGTTCCTACAGTGATGAAATGGTCCATGGTGTTCGATCTACTGTCGTTCAAATTGGTTAGTGGTGTCGATCTTGTGTTCAAATGTCAGTGGTGTTTCGATCCTACTGGTGATGAAAATGGTCTATGTGTGTTCGATCCTACTATCTGAAATGATCCCAATGGTTCGATCCTACTGTGTTGAAAAGGACCAGTGGTGTTCGATCCTACTGTGTTGAAATGGCCAAGTTATGTTCGATCCTACTGGGCTGAAAACGGTCCATGGTGTTCATCCTACTGGGCTGAAACGTCCATGGTGTTCAATCCTAGTGTGTTGAAATGGCCCAGTGGGTTTGTCGATCCTATCTGTTGATGAAATTGGTCCATAATGCTCGATACCTACTGGTTGAATGGCCCAGTGATGTTCGAATCCTACCTGGCTGATAACGGTCCAGGTGGTGTTTCAATCCTAAGTGTGTTGAAAATGCCCAGTGGTGTTCGATCCTACTGTGATGAAATGGCCAATGGTGCTCGATCTACTGTGATGAAATGGATCAAGTGGTGTTCGATCCTACTGTGATGAAAATGGCCTGTGGTGTCGATCCTACTGGTATCAAATGGGTCAGTGCTGTTCGAAATCCAACAGTTAATGAAATGGTCCAATGTGTGTTTCTATTCCTACTGTGATGAAATGGTCCACTGAAGTTCGATCCTACCTGACTGCGATGAAATGGTCCAATGGTGATCGATCCTATAGTGATGAAATGTCCAATGGTGTTCGAGATCCAACTGTGAAGAAATGAGTCAATGCTGTTCGATCCTACTGCGAAAGGGAAATGGTGCCAATGGTGCCTCCTATCCTACTGCGATGAAATGGTCAGTGTGTTCGATCCTACTGTGCTGAAAATGGTCCAGTGGTGTTTCGCCGCACTGTGATGAAATGGGTCCAGTGTTGGTTTCGATCCTACTGTTATGAAATTGGTCCACTGATGTCCGATCCTACTGTGATGAAATGGTCCAATGGTGTTTTCGATCCTACTTGTATGAAAGGTCCAGTAGGTGTTTCGATCCTACTGTGAAGAAATGGTTCCAATAGTAGTCGATTCTACTGTGATGAAATGGTCCAGTGTGTTCGATCCTACAGTGTTCAATGGTCTAGTGGTGTTCGACTTATGTTTCAAAGGTCTAAGTGAGTGTTCGATCCTACTGTGATGAAATGGTCAAGTGGAGTTCGATCCCTACTATGCTGAAATGGTCCGAATGTGGTGTTCGATCCTACTGTGTTGAAAAGGACCAGTGGTGTTCGATCCTACTGTGTTGAAAATGGCCCAGTGATGTTCGATCCTACTGGGCTGAAACGTCCAGTGGTGTTCGAACCTATCTGATGAAATGGCAAGGTGTTCGAGCCTACTGTGTTTGAAATGGCCCATTTATGTTCGATCCTACTGGGCTGAAAACGGTCACAGTTGTGTTCAATCCCAGTGTGTTTAAATGACCCAGTGTGTTCGATCCTAACCTGTGATGAAATGGTCCAATGTTGCCTCGAATACTACTGTGATGAAAATGGTTCAGTGGTGTTCGATACTACCTGTGATGAAATGGTCCAGTGGTTCGATCCACGTGTTCAAATGGTCCAGTGCTGTTCGATCCTACTGTGATTGAAATGGTCCAATGGTGATCGATCATACTGTATGAAATGGTCCAATGGTGTTCGATCCTACTGCGATGAAATGGTCGAATGGTGTTCGATCCTACTGTGATGAAATGGTCCAGTGGTGTTCGATCCTACTGTGATAATGTTACCAGTGGTGTTCGATCCACTGTGATGAAATGGTCCAGTGGTGTTCGATCCTACTGTGATGAAACGGTCCAGTGGTGTTCGATCCTGTGTTGAAATGGCCCAGTGGTGTTCGATTCTGTGATGAAATGGTCCAATGGTGTTCGATCCTATGATGAAATTGTCCAGTGGTGGTTCGATCCTACTGTGTTCAATGTCCAGTGGTGTTTTCGAATCCTACTGTTATGAAATTGTCCAAAGATGTTCGATCATACTGTGATGAAATGGTCCAATGGTGTTCGATCCTACTGCGATGAAATGGTCCAATGGTGTTCGATCCTACTGCGATGAAATGGTCCAGTGTGTTTCGATCCTACTGTGGATGAAATGTCCAGTGGAGTTCGATCCTACTGTGATGGAACATGGTCGCAGTGGTGTTTCGAAATCCTACTGTGATGAAAAATGGTCCACTGTGTTCGATCCTACTGTGATGAAATGGTACAATGATGTTCGATCCTACTGTGATGATATAGTCCAATGGGTATTCGATCTACTGTGTGAAATGGCCGGTGGGTTCGATCCTACTGTGATGAAATGGTCCAATGGTGTTCGATTCTAACTGTGATGAAATGGTCCAGGTGGTGTTCGATCCTGTGTTCAAAAGGTCTAGTGGTGTTCGATCCTACTGGATGGAAATGGTCCCTAGTGGGTCAGATCCTACTGTGATGAAATGGTCAGTGGTGTTCCAATCCTCTGTGTCAAATGGCCCAGTGATTGTTCGATCCTACTGGCTGAAAACTGTCCAATGGTGTTCGAGCCTACTCTGATTGAACTGGTCTAATGGTGTTTCGAGCCTATGTGATGCAATGTCCAGTGGTTCGATCCTGCTGTCATGAAATAGTCTAGTGTTGTTCGATCCAACTGGATGAAATGTCCAGTGGTGTTCGATCCTACTGTGATGAAATTCCACTGTGTCGATCCAACTGTGATGAAATGGGTCCAATGATGTTCGATCCTACTGTGGATGAAATAGTCCAATGGTATTCGATCCTACTGTGATGAAAATGGTCCAGTGGTGTTCGATCTAACTGTGATGAAATGGTCCAATGGTGTTCGGATTCTACGTGAAGAAATGGTCCAGTGGTGTTCGATCCTGTGTTCAAATGGTCTAGTGGTGTTCGATCCTACTGGATGAATGGTTCTAGTGGTGTTTCGATCCTACTGTGATGGAAATGTTCCAGGTGTTGTTCGATCCTACTGTGTTGAAAAGGAAAAGGACCAGTGGTGTTCGATCCTACTGTGTTGAAAATGGGCCCAGTGATGTTCGATCCTACTGGTTGGCTGAAACGGTCCAATGTGGTCCGAGTCTACTCTGAGAACTGGTCTAATGGTGTTTCGAGCCTACTGTGATGAAATGGGTCCCAATGGTGTACGATCCTGCTGTCAGAAATAGACCTAGTTGTGTTCGATCCTACATATGATGAAATGGTCCAATGGTGTTCGATCCCTACTGTGGTTGAAAAGGACCAGTGTGTTCGATCCTACTGTGTTGAAATGCCCAGTGATGTTCTAGTCCTACTGGGCTGAAACGGATCCAGTGGTGTTCGGGCCTACACTGATGAAATGGTTCTAATAGGTGTTCGAGGCCTGCTGTGATGAAATGGTCCAATGGTGTTCGATCCGCTGTCATGAAATAGTCCAGTGGTGTTCGATCTACTGTAATGAATGGTCCAGTGGTGTTCGATCCTACTGGTGATAAAATGTCCAAGTGGTTTTCAGATCCTACTGTGATGAAATGGTCCAGTGGAGTTTCGACTTTTCCTACTGTGATGAAATGGTCCGTGGTGTTCGTCCTACTGTGATGTAATGGCAGTGTGTTCGATCCTTACTGTGGTTTCAAATGGACTAGTGGTGTTTTGTTCGATCCAACTGTGATGAAAATGGTCTAGTGGTGATCGAGTATCCTAACTGTGAGCAATGATCCCAGTGGTGTTCGATCCTACTGTGTTGAAATGCACCCAGTGATGTTCGATCCTACTGGGCTTGAAACGTCCAGTTGTGTTTCAATCGCTACTTGTGATGAAATGGTCCAATGGTGTTCGAATCTACGTGATAAATGGACCAGTTGGTGTTTCGATCCTACTTATGAATGGCCAGTGGTGTTCGATCTACTGTGATGAAATGGTCCAGTGTTGTTCGATCCTACTGTTAGATGAAAAGGGTCCAATTGGTGTTCGATCCAATGTTATGAAATGGACCCCAATGGGTTCGATCCCCTGTAATGAAATTGGTCCAGTGGTGTTCGAAACTACTGTTGATGAAAAGGTCCAATGGTATCGATTCACTGTGATTGAAATGGTCTAGTGGTGATTCGATCCTACTGTGAATGAAATGGTATTGTTGGTTGTTTCGGCCTACTACTAGATGAAAATGGTACAATGGGTTCGATCCACTGTGCTGAAAGGTCAGTGGTGTCGATCCTACTGTGTTGAAACGTGCCCAGTGATGTTCGATCCTATGGGCTGAAACGGTCCAATGGTGTTCGACTCCTTCCTGTGATGAAATGGTCCAATGGTGTTCGATCCTACTGTGATGAAATTGGTTCAGTGCGTTCGATCCTACAGAGATGAAAATGGTCCAGTGGTGTTCGATCCTACTGTGAATGGGAAATGGTCCAGTGGGTATCCGATCCTACTGTGGTGAAAAATTGTCCATGGTGTTCGATCTCCTACTGTGATAAGTGGTCCCATGGTGTTCGATCCTACTGTGATGAAATGGTCCAGTGTGTTTCGATCCTTCTGTGTTGAAATGGTCCAGTGTGTTTTCGATCCTACTGTGATTAAATGGTCCAGTGTGTTCGAATCTACTGTGAAGAAATGGTCCATGGTGTTCGATCCCTACTGTGGATTAAATGGTCCAGTGGTGTTCGATCCTACTGTGGATAATGGTCCAGTGATGTTCGATCCTACTGTGATGAAATGGTCCCAGTGGTGTTCGTTTCTACTGTGATGAATTGTCAAACGGTGTTCGATCTACTTGATGAAATGATTTAGTGGTGCCCGATCCTACTGTGTTTCAAATGGTCCAGTGGTGTTCGATCCTACTGTGTTCAAATGGTCTTGTGTGTTCGATCCTACTGTGATGAAATGTCTAGTGGTGTTCGATCCTATCAGTGATGAAATGGTCTAGTGGTATTCGATCTACTGTTTGAAAAAAGGTCCAGTGGTGTTTCGATCCTACTGGTGTTGAAAATGTCCAGTTGTGAGTGTATCTTCGATCTGGCTGTGTTGAAAAGGTCCAGTGCTGTTCGATCCTACTGTGGTTGGAAAAGATCCAGTGTGTTCGGTCTACTGTGTTGAAATGGCTAGTGGTTTCGATCCTACGTATTGAAAAGATCAAGTGGTGTTTCGATCCTTTCTTGTTGAAATGGTCCAGTGGTGTTCGATCCTACTGTGTTGAAAAGGTCCAGTGGTGTTTCGATCCTTCTGTGTTTGAAATGTCTCAGTGGTGTTCGGATCCCACTGTGTTGAAAAAAGGTCCAGTGGTGTTCGATCCTCTCTGTGAAAAGGTCCAGTGCCTGTTCTATCCTACCTGTGTTGAAAAGGTGCCGTGGTGTTCGAACCTACTTGTTGAAAAGGGTCTAGTGGTGTTCGATCCTACTGTGTTGAAGAGTCCAGTTGTGTTCGATCCTTCTGAGTTGAAAATGGCCCAGTGGGTGTTCGATCCTAACTTGTGATGAAATGGTCCCAATGGTGCTCTTCGATCCTACTGTGATGAAATGGTCCAGTGTGTTCGATCCTACTGTTTCAAATGGTCCATGCTGTATTCGATCCTACTGTGATGAAATGGTCCGAATGGTGTTCGATCCTAAAACTGTGATGAAATTGGTCCAATGTGTTCGAATCCTACTGGCGATAAATGTTCCAATGGTGTTACGATCCTACTGTGATGAAATGGGTCCAGTGTGTTCGATACTAGCTGTGATGAAATGGTCCAGTGGTGTTCGATCCTACTGTGATGAAATGGTCTAGTGGTGTCGAATCCTAACTGTGGATGAAACGGTCCAGTGGGTTCGATCCTACTGTGTTGAAATGGCCCATGGTGATTCGATTTGTGATGAAATGGTCCAATGGTGTTCGATCCTATGATGAAATGGTCAGCGGTGTTCGATCCCACTGTATTCCAATGGTCCAGTGGTGTTCGATCCTACTGTGATAAATTGTCCAAAGATGTTCGATCCTTCTGTGATGAAATGTTCCACTGGTGTCGATCTCTACTGCGATGAAATGTTCCCAATGGTGTTCGAATCCTACTGCGATGAAATGGTCCAGTGGGTGTTCGATCCTACTGTGATGAAATGGTCCAAAGTGGAGTTTTTCGATCCTACTGTTATAAATGTTCCGGTGGTGCTCATCCTACAGTGATGAATTGGTCCGTGGTGTTCGATCCGACGTGATGAAAATGGTCCAATGAATGTTGCGATCCTAACTGCGATGAAAAGGTCCATGGTATTCGCTCCTACTGTGATGAAATGGTCCATTGGTTGTTCGATCCTACTGTGATGAAAAGGTCCAATGGTGTTCGATTTTACTCTGATGAAATGGTCCAGTGGTGTTCGATCCTGTGTTCAAATGGTCTAGTGGTGTTCGATCCTACTGTGATGAAATGGTCTAGTGGGTTGTTCGATCCTACTGAGATGAAATGGGTCCTTGTGTTCGATCCTACTGTGTTGAAAAGGACCAGTGGTGTTCGATCCTACTGTGTTGAAATGGCCCAGTGATGTTCGATCCTACTGGGCTGAAACGGTCCAATGGTGTTCGAGCCTACTGGGCTGAAACGGTCCAATGGTGTTCGAGCCTACTCTGATGAACTTGTCTAATGGTATTCGAGCCTACTGTGATGAATGGTCCAATGGCGTTCGATCCTGCTGTCAGAAATAAGTCTAGTGGTGTTCGATCCTACTATGATGAAATGGTCCAATGGTGTTCGATCCTACTGTGTTGAAAAGGACCAGTGGTGTTCGATCCTACTGTGTTGAAATGGCCCATGAATGTTCGATCCTACTGGGCTGAAACGGTCCAGTGGTGTTCGATCCTACTCTGTTGAAATGGTCTAATAGGTGTTTCGAGCCTACTGTGATGACAAGGTCCAATGTGTTTGATCCAGCTGTCATGAATAGTCCAGTGTTTCGATCCTACAGTAATGAAATGGTTCCAGTGGTGTTCGATCCTATCTTGGATGAAATTGTCCATGGTTTTTCGATCCTAAGTGATGAATGGTCCAGTGTGTTCGATCCTACTGTGGATGAAATGTCCAGTGGTGTTTTCGATCCTACTTTATGAAATGGTCCAGTGGTGCGATCCTACTGTCGTTCAAAGTGGTCTAGTGGTGTTCGATACTACTGTGATGATATGGTCGAGTGGTGTTCGGATCCTACTGTGATGAAATGATCCAGTGGTGTCCGATCCTACTGTGAGAAATTGATGCAATGTGTTCGATCCTACTGTGATGAAATGGTCCCAGTGGTGTCTTCGATCCTACTTTGTGAAATGTCCAGTGGTGTTCGAATCCACTGTGATGAATGGACCAGTGGTGTTCGATCCTACTGTGATGAAATGGTCCATGATGTTCGAATCCTAATGTGATAAATGGTTCCAATTGTGTTTCGATCCTACAGTTATGAAATGGTCCAGTGGTGTTTCGATTCCTACTGTGATGAAATGGTCCATAATGTAATTTCGATTCTACTGTGATGAAATGGCCAGTGGTGTTCGATCCTACTCTGTTTCAAATGGTCCTAGTAAGTTTTCGTTCCTGTGTCAAATGGTCTAGTGTGTCGATCTCCTACTTGATGAAATGGTATTGTGGTGTTTCGATCCTACTATGATGAAATGGTCCAATGTGTTTCGATCCTACTGTGTTGAAAAGGACCATGGTGTTCGTATCCTACTGTGTTGAAATGGCCCAGTGATGTTCGATCCTACTGGGCTTAAGCGGTCCAATGGTGTTTCGATCCTACTGTGATGAAGTCCAATGTGTTCGATCCTACCCCCCCTGTGATGAAATTTTCAGTGGCGGTTCGATCCTACTGTGATTGAAATGGGTTCCAGTGGTGTCCGATCTACTGACTGTGATGCAATGGGCCAGTGTGTGTCCGATCCCTACGTGATTAAATGGTCCAGTGGTGTTCGACTCCTACGTGATGAGTGGTCCAGTGGTGTTTCGATCTACTGTGATTAAATGGTCCAGGCTGTTTCGATCCTTCGTGATGTAATGGTGCCATGGTGTTCGATCCTACTGTGATTAAATGGTCCAGTGGTGTTTCGATCCTACTGTGATTGAAATGGTCCAGTGGTGTTCGATCTCTACTGTGATGAAATGGTCCAGTGGTGTTTCGATCCTACTGTGATGAAAAATGGTTCCATGATGTTCGATACCTACTGTGATTGAAATGGTCCAGTGGTGTTCGGTCTACTGTGTTGAAATGGTCAAATGGTGTTTTCGATCTTCCTACTGTGATGAAACATTCATGGTGCCCGATCCTACTGTGTTCAAATGGTCCATGGTGTTCGATCCTAGCTGTGTTCAAATAGTCTAGTTGGTGTTCGATTCCTACAGTGATGAAATGGACCTAGTGGTGTTCGATCCCTACTGTGATAAATGGCTAAAGTGGTCTGTCGATCCTACTGTATTGAAATTTCCATGCTGTTGATTCCTACTGTGTTGAAAAGGTCCATGGAGTTCGATCCTACTGTTGTTTGAAAATGGTCTAGTGGTGTTCGATCCACTGTGTTGAAAAGGTCCCGTGGTGTTCCGATCACTTCCTGTGTTTGAAATGGTCCAGTGGTGTTCGATCCATTCAGTGATGAAATGGTCTAGTGGTGTTCGATCCTTCTGTGTTAAAATGGTCCCCAGTGGTGTTCGATCCTCCCTGTGAGAAGTTTGAACTTATGTTTTTGTGTTTTTGATCACTGCTTACCCGCTGAAATCAGCCGTCAATAAAGAAAATAGAAGCTGATGTATAGTTAAATCTCTCTAACTCATTCCCTCCCTCCCTCCCTCCCTCCCCCCATCCCTCTCTCTCGATCTCTCTCTCCTCTCTTCTCTCATCTCTCTCTCTCTCTTTCTCTCTTTTTTCCCCCTCTCTCTCTCTCCTCTCATGTCTCTTTACACAAGTTTGACAAGGTTACGGATCACTAGGTTTTATTGACAAGCTATTTACAGGTTAAGGATTCCTAACTTTATTGACAAGCTAAGAACTGTTATCTACATCAGCTCATTTGAAAGCATTTTTATTGCTATGAGACATACAAGTAGGGAACAGGATGAAGTTGGAGCCATCTCTGGGCCAGCATTTTCATTTGATCAACTGACTTTATATCTCGTTGACATCATTATGCTGTACAAATGTGTTCCATATCTCGAGTCATCCTGGGTATATATGATCTCTCTCTCTCTCTCTCTCTCTCTCTCTCTCTCTCTCTCTCTCTCTCTCTCTCTCTCTCCCTGATATTATATTTTCTCTGTACGTTCCTCTCCTCGTTTCTCTTCTTTCCCTTTACCTAGTAGCTAATGATTCCAGTTGCTGCATAATTTCTTCCTAAATATATTTGCATAATGTTCGTATGTAATTTTTTTTCTACAGGCATTCTCCTAGATATTGTGATTTAAATATTCAAGCTTTTTGACATTCATGGAAAAAATCTAATAAAAAATGTAATTCTCTGAGCTCTAAAATCTTCGTTTATAAATTATATTTTCCACTATCTTTTTTAGGCACTAAGATGAGAAATTATTCATTTCTATAAAAAAATAAATTATTCATTTCCTTATTAAATTAATTTTTCATTTCCTTATGAAATTAGTTATTCATTTCCTAATACAACTAATTATTCATCTCCTTAAAAAAATAATTTCCTAAAAAAATTAATTATTAATTTCCTTAAAAAATAAAATACATAAAATAACTTGTACTTCACTCAGATGGGAGATATTTAAGAAGGTTATTCAAACCTTTGTTGTCTTGTTCCACGTACGATTTATCCATTGATGGGTCCTGTCCGAGCATGCGGGATTTTCCCAGGTCAATTAAATGTGCAACGTATTTGTTATCGACTCTATCGATGAGTATGTTCCCGGGATGAAGGTCCTGGTGAGTGAAACCTTTAGTGTGAAAGTCTAGGAGTGCAATCTTCACAGCTTCGTAAGCTTTCTTGCATTCGTCAACTGGGTTGCATTCGAAGAAGTCATATAGTGGTTGTCCTGGGCAGAGTTCCATGATGATAGCTGAAGGAAGTCCTTTGGAAATCCCGAAAATTTTTGGGGCTCCTCCAGCTCCTGCAGCAGCCGTCAGGAGGCGACATTCCGTCGTGTCGTACTGCTGGGTTTTAAAGACTTTCACAGCAGCAATGACGATGGAGCGATCAGCCATTGTCACCTGGGCTCTGTGTGTCTTAGCGAAAGCTCCTTCGCCAATTTCACTCTTAAGTGAAATCTGAGACCATGAAAATTTCCGAAACTTTTTTTTAGTCTTGCGAGGACCGTGCTGTGACCCGCCAGCCTCAGCATTGCGGACCTTTACCCTTGTGCTAGCGGGTCCAGAAGGGAAGGAAGAGCGACTCTGCTTCTTTCTACCACCAGCCATCGTCTCGCTTGTAATTCTCTGGGCAAATAAGTAAATAATTTTAAGCTCGACGCTCAGAGAGTTTGGTAATAGAAATATGCGGAGTCTTACTAATTTACTCTGAAAAAGTGATCACAAATAAATATAGTTAAGATGGAATATAGAGAGTTATATACAGAGGAGTAAGTATCGAAAAATAATCACAATATAGTTTAGGGTGTTATTATAGTGTATGTGTTGGTGGTACTTACCATACGTGATTCCAGGG